>APFE031289203.1:87855-105985 GCA_000404065.3 Pinus taeda
TACCATGAAATGACTCAAGATGTTTGAGAGTGGTTTCGCCCTCATTGGATTTCATATGGAGAAAGTAGAATTTTAGATCTCACTCAAAATCCAGCAGACTTATTTGTTTCTCAGGATTTCAGGATTGGAGGGATTGCAATGTTTCCATTGGATTTTATCATGTACTAAGGTATGGAACTTGTATTTAATCAAGAGAACCAAGCCCTCTATGCAAGGGGAAACTCCCAATAATCAAGATCATGTAGGGTACTAGGGTATGAAATGTGTATTTAATCAAGAGCACTAAGGTCATTTGACTATGTAGGAGGAGACTCCCAATACAACAGTAGTCCTTCTAAAGAATGGGATGTGGATGCAGAAAACACTGACTTGGATCTCTCTCTTGCAGCCTTATAGTCTTTATTGTACTTGCAGCCTCATATATTAATATAAATAAAGGCTAATTTTGAGATTTGGATATATAATAAAGGTTTCTTTTGGATATTCCGATATTTTTTTTTTCATTATGTGATCATTCATGAGTAAATGTGATGTAAATTAAATCTTAATGTTTAAGTGTAATAATAATGTATCATTTATGCTTTATGATTGCACATATATATAATATATATAAATATATTCCGTTTTCCCGTTTCAATTTGGGGAGGTCGCGTTTCGTATCGCTTCCCGTTTCGGAAACTCGTACCCGTTTCCCCGTTTCGTGCAACTTAGCTCCTAAATAAAGTTGGAGTTCCTGGAGACACAGTTTTCACACATCCTAGTCAACTTGTGGTAAAGCCCTGGAAGGGACATGAGACAACTTAACGGAGTGTAGTGCAGAGAAGGGGATACAATTCCTTGGATTGTGCAGATTGATGATGATGTTGAAAATTGGCAGCGAAGTGATGAATTTCCTTGAATAAAATTTCATTTCTGACTATTCTAGAGTGACCTTCTAAAAATAGAAAGTCGTGTCTATCAATCGATAATTATATATACATACCTAGATCATCATTATAGAGATCATGAAAGTATTGGTATACTACTAAGGTTTCATGCATGCTATTGTTGTGAAAAATTGTCACATGACAGAATACAAGTATTGAAGAGTTTCTTGCTACTACAGGTTGAGATGCTACCAATTTGATATGTGGATACGAGAGAGATGATTGAGGATTTGTGTTTGAGTAGAGAATGTTGATGAACTTGGGTTTCAATTGAAGTGCAGCAATGGTAATGACAGCTAGGGTTTGACAAAGGCATTTGTAACTTGAGTAGAGCTATTAAGACAGGGTTTATTGTTGATATTCATGTCAAGCAGAAGCAGATTTGATAGTTAAGCAGAGGCTTGTATTGCAGAAAGGTATAACATTGGATGCTATGCAGAGAGTTACTTTGATTTTGTATCAATATCAAGCACAGTGGATCCAGTTTGAAAATGAGATGAAATTATGGTTCCATCAATTGATTAGGTTCGTAGGTTGGTGCTAGGGCAAGTTGGAGCTTGCACAGGGCGTTGGAGTGTCCTTCCAATAGGAGTTGGTAAAGCCAAGCCATTGGAGCATCCTTAAGGTTGTAGCCTCTAAAGCCAAGGCATTGGAGTGCCCTTCCAGTAGGAGTTGGTCAAGTCAAGGCGTTGGAGTGTCCTTTAGGTGGGAGCCTGTAAACTAGGGGGTTGGAGCCTCCCTCACTTGATGTTGTAAAACTTGGAAGTTTCAGCATCCTATTGATGTAAATTAATGAAGACAAATATTAAGAAGCGTTCAGTGGCTTTTCTCCCAGAAGGGTTTCTAGCTAAAAATATTCGATGTACCATCTTTATTGTTCTGCATTATTGAATGGTGTTGATGATTGTTTACGTTTAACTAATACTAATGATAATTAATGCTCTGTGAAGTTAAAATGAACTAATTGAAGAAAATATTGATTGACGCCCCTCTTAGTATTTCCAACAATTGGTATCACAGTTGGTTCCTTCAGTTGCAGCTTAACAGTTGGAAGGCAGATCTTAGAGTGCAGAGATAGGAAATTCAAAGAAGCAAACTGCCAAATGTTCAAAAGAATCAAAGGAAGTCTCCATGTTGTAGTTGACGAAGTGAATCAAATTGGCTCACCAGCACCTAAATTCAATGAAGCCAAATTTGAAATATGCGAATCTAAAATGGAAGTTTATTTGATAGCTCAGAGATGTGATCTATGGCGCTCTATTCTTTTTGGAGACACATCTATTGATCAATCAACAAGGTACAATAGAAAAGCCATGAATATCATTCTTAGTGCCTTACCAGACGTCGTAAAAGCAAAAATTTATCAATACTCATCTGCCAGAAGTCTTTGTTCCACAAATCATCTAAATCCTTTTTAATAAGGCAGTCGTGACACTGTCACTGAAAGGAATGAACGCCACATTCTTTTGTCCACCATAGGAACCAATCGTAACCTTCCCTTCTAAGTTGTTGAAAGCTATCATATTTTTTCTCTTTCACATAATGGGGGTTTGATTGAAAAATTCCTTCCATTTTGTTGACCCATATGATTGCTCCTCTATGGTTTTTACCATCATACTTCAGTAATTCCTTCTTAATTCGTTGTTGATCTATATCTCACCTAAAAAATCACTAACTGAAATGATACTAACTACCTAAAAAATCACTTCATGCGCTTATTGATTTCCTTGTTCACTTGTAATTTGCGATTAAGGACTTCATGTCACCTTCTAATAGACTAACGGTTGTGCTAGTAAAGCATCTACCTTCTTAATTAGCAAGTCAATTGTCTCTCCATTAGAGTTAGGCATCCTTGTAGTGTCATCCTTGTCATGGTCCCTCAATTTCAATGCGTTTTTCCATCGACCCTCATGTTTTGCTAGTAAATTATCAATAATTTCTCCCATTCTTATTAATTTATTAATTTTTTCTACTCATTGTTGTTGTACTTCTGCCAACTCTATTTGCACCTTTTCAATGTTAACAAGACGATGTTTTGTGCTATTGACTTCATATCTATGTCGATTAATGTCTGCAAATATTTCTTCATTGTGAACCATTTTTCCTTGTGGACACCACTTTTCCTCCCCTTTTTTATTTTCTCTTTATTTTTTTAATAATGAATTATTTATTTATTTTTTAATGTAATTTTATAATGAATAAATAATTAATTATTAAGTAGTAATAATTGATTATTAATTAATTCCTTTTGTTAATTATTAAAGGATAACTACTTCATATATATATTATTGATTTGAAGTAGCATCGGATGTCCTTTAAGCCTCAAATTTTGCAGGGAGACTTGGGCACAGGTATTCGAAAGGACCTAGAAAGCGTTTTGGGGAAATGTGCTTTTATTAAAATAATTATTATTTTTAATGGGGTTCCTAAGTCCAAACTTAGGGAAATTAAAATATTAATGGGTATTAATCTAATCAAGGATGAAAATTCTAGACAAAGCCACGGATCAAGCCAAAATGATTTGAGCCTTTGATTATGTTTTAATCTAGGTCGTTGGTTGCCCAATAGGAATATATAAGAAGGGACTTGAGGGTCATTTGGAAAACAAACAGAGAGATTGAGAAAATCGATTTTCAGAGGTGAGAAGTTCTCAAAAGGAAAATCGATTGAGGAGATCTGGCAGCAGAGAGGCAGTGAGAATCCAGGAGAAGGAATTTCCAAAGAGTACAAGACAGAGTGAGGATAGAAAGACGTCCAAAGGAAGGTTGACGCTGGCCTATGCAGTGTTGACGCAGAGGCAGCGTAGTCAGTCAGGGCAAGTCGAATTTCTACTGAGGGAATTCAAAGTTCAGTTGTCAGAATCCAGGGTGTGAGTTTAGGAGGAAGGAAAGTCGATTTCTCAGCTAGCAGAGGATCCAGAGCAGAGAGGCAGCATAATAACCAGGAGGGGTGACACAGAAATTGTCCAAGGTGATGCAGTTCTGCGCATAAAACACGCAGAGGGTGACGCAAAGCCTCAAGAGTTGAAGGATCAATCACTAATTCTCCAGTGACAAGGTGAGAACATTTCACCAGTATTTTCTTTCTGCAAATATATTAATTAAGTGAAGGTTGCAGATGTATTTACTTTGAAAGTTACCGTAGAAGACAGTAAATAACTTGTATCATTTAATCAAGTAGGAGAAGTAACATAATTTTGTTGCAGTAGGGATTCCGGTGTAGGAATTTTCACATGGGATCAGAGCTAGTGTAGGTGAGACAAGGAGAGGAAAACCAAAAACCCCAGTGCCGAGCAGAAGGGAAAATCGAAAAGCTGCAGGAGAAAGCAAGTCGAAACCCCAGAGGGTTTGCGCAGTTCCTGCTAAAGGATCGAAAATTCGGAGGGAGCCTCTCTCCGAGTGAATTGACGAAGAGAAGGAGCTTCTAGTTCGATTTTTGCAGTGGCAGAGGGAGCAGCGCTGAGCTTCAGCGTGAAGAGCAACTAGTGGACACAGATTTTTCAATAGGCAGCTTTGCTGGGCTAAAAATACGTTAGAAGAAAGAATCAACGGAGCTTAGGGAGGGAATACTTCCTCAGTGTTTTCTTGCCGAGGAAATCAACATTTCTCGATTGCTAAGTAGCAGAGGAACCGCAACTTACTAGCTCCATCAGGGAGTGCGTAAGTCAGCCTAGGAGCTACGCAGTAAGGAGAAAGAGGGAGCAATTCGACAGCTTTTCGGAAGAGATGGAAACCAGTGGATTGAGGGATCAGGATAGGTTGGACGGGGCTTCCAACTATGCCATCTGGAAGGCTAGGATGACCTTCCTACTTGATGAGCATGCCCTCAAGATGTACGTTGACAATGTGGTGGTTGAACCTATGGATGCAGATCCGTTGAAAAAGTACAAGGCTGAGATGGCTAAGGAAAAGAGGATGATCTTGGACGGGGTCAAGGATCACATGGTGTGCCACATTGCAAGCAAAGGGACCGCTAAGGAAATGTGGGATGCCTTGGCCACATTATATTAGGGAACTTCTGAGCAGTGGAAGATGTACTTAGAGCAGAAGTTGAGATCTGCTCAAATGCAGAAGGGGTAGGGAGTGGATTCGTTCCTTACGAAGTTGAAGGACACCCGTGATGAGCTATCAGCTTCAAGACACACTCCTCAAGGCTCGAAGTTAGTGAGATTGGCTCTAAACTCTATCTCAGATGATTGGCAGATCTTTGTCCAAAGTATCGTGGCTAGGGCAGCGTAGCCAAATTGGAACGAGATGTGGGCAGCTCTGAAACAAGAAGAGCTGAGGAGAGACTTGCTCAAGGTAAAACTTGATGGGAGCAACAGCGACAGTGGGTCGAAGTCCAAAGTAGAGGAAGAGGATAACGCAGCCCTTGCATGGAAGGGACAGTCGGGGCAAAAAAGACGTAAAAAGGACGTCTCTAAGGTGAAGTGCTTCAGATGTGGCGAGATGGGCCACTATGCATCCCAGTGTCCTTTGGAGAACAAGGGCAAGGATGGGAAGCATGATCCGAAAGTTGTAACCGCAAATATTGACGAGGAGGAGTTCGCCATGACAGCCGAGATACCTCCAAGAGGGAGGTGGGATCACATAGAGTTGTAGTCAGGAGGACTATAGATGGGCAGGATCCTTGACCTTGCTACGGGAGACCATGATCAAGAGTAGCACGAAGGTGGAGTTTCAATTGGTGCCATGGAGTGTTGACTCGACATAGGCAGTGGCTAGGTAAGCCAGTGACTGAGTAGCGCAGAGCAGAGAGACATCAGTGCAAGGAGGCACAGAGCAAAGCTTCAACAGCAAAGTGGCTTCAGAGACATTAAGGGACTAGCAGCAGTCAGGATGTCGGCACCAAGGTGTATCCACTATATACTTGTCCAATTTTGGTTGTTTTCAGTTGCTTCTCTCAGCAACTGAGTTGTAGTGCGGATGCAGAGTTAGCAGTGGAAATGCTAGAAACATAGCAGATGCAGCGTTTGAGAGGGAGCTGGAATACAGATGTAGCATTGGCAGTGGCAGTGTCAAAGGCAGCAATACAGTGGCAGCAGCAACGCAGTGGTTCGTGGATAGTACGTCAGACATCAGCAGTGCAAAGACGATGCTTCAGAGTCAGAGCAATATTCAGAGAGGCAGTGTATTGCTAAAGCGCATTCCTCGGTAAGAAGGGGTGTTGATTTTGGGTAGCATCGTATGTGCTCTAAGCCTCAAATTTTGCAGGGAGGCTTGGCAACATGTATTCCAAAGAACCCATAAAGCATTTTGGGAAATTCCACCCAAACACGATTTTATTAAAATAATTAATATTTTTACTGGGGTTCCCAAGTCTAAACTTAGAAAAATAAAAATATTAATGGGTATTAATCCAATCAGGGGTGAAACTTTTACAAAAAGCCATAGATCAAGTCAAAACAATTTGAGACTTTGATTGTGTTTTAATCAGTGTTGTTAAAAGCGCGATTAAATCGCCCTTTTTTCAAAAAATCGCGCTTTTTTCCCTAGCCCGATTTAATCGCGCTTTTTATAAGAAAAAAGCGGGATAAAAAAATTTGCCACTTTTTTGGGAAAAAAGCGCGCTTTTTTCCAAAAAAAAGCCCGCTTTTTTCAAAAAAGCCCGTTTTTTGGGGAAAAAAGCTCAGGCTGGGGGGGCAGCGCGATTTATACTGAAAATTTGAAAAAAATGAATATTTTTGTACCAAACGATTTTTTCTCGGTTTTTTCCACTTTTTTCCCGATTTTTCCGCTTTTTTCCGCTTCATTCCCCGCGTCGATTTAATCCCGCTCGCGCTTTTAACAACAATGGTTTTAATCTAGGCCGTTGGTTACCCAACAGGAACATATAGGAAAACACACACAGAGATTAAGAAAATCAATTTTATGAGGTGAGAATTTCTTGGAGGAAAATCGATTGAGGAGATCTTGCAGCAGAGGGGCAATGAGAATCCGGGAGAAGGAATTTCGGAAAGTACAAGGCAAAGAGATGACAAAAAGACATCTAGAGGAAGGTTGACGCTAGCCTACACAGTGTTGACGCAGAGGCAGCGCAGTCAGTGAGGGGAAGTCGAGTTTCTGCTGAGTGAATTCGAAGTTCAGTTGCCGAAACCCAAGGTTTGATTATAGGAGGCAGGAAAGTCAATTTCTCAGCCAGCAAAGGATCCAGAGCAGAGAGGCAAAGTTGAAGGCTCAATCACCGATTCTCCAGTGACAGGCTGAGATCATTTCACCATTCTATCTGTCTAATATTTTCTCTGCAAAGGATTGCTAGTTGAGCATCCTAGATTTGTACTCAAAATTTTCTCCTGCACAATAATAAACCCTCAAAGTTGTTGCACCGGTTTTCCCGCATTAGGTTTTTCTAGGGACTATTTGTCCAAAAATAATTGTGTCTGATGTGTTGCATTGTGATTTCTTGCTTAGTATTTTGTTTCCGCAAATATATTTAATTAAGTAAAGGTTGCAAATGTATTTACTTCGAAATTTACCCTAGAAGACAGTAAATAACTTGTATGATTTAATCAAGTAGGAGAAGTAACATCAGTTTGCTGCAGTAGGGATTCCGGTATAGGAATTTTCACATTTTTTTTACCCTCAACAAATTCCACAAAAAGTGATTTTATTAAAATAATTAATATTTTTAATGGGGTTCCTAAGTCTAAACTTAAGAAAATTAAAATATTAATGGGTATTAATCTAATCAAGGGTGAAACTTCTAGAAAAAGCCACGGATCAAGCCAAAACAATCTGAGCCTTTGATTATGTTTTAATCTAGGTCGTTCGTTGCCCAACAGGTATATATAAAAAGGGACTTGAAGGTTATTTGGAAAACACACAAAGAAATTGAGAAAATCAATTTTTTGAGGTGAGAAGTTCTCAGGAGGAAAATCGATGGAGAGATGTTGCAGCAAAGGGGCAGCGAGAATCCGAAAGAAGGAATTTCCGAAGAGTACAAGGCAGAGAGAGGACAGAAAGACGTCTAGAGGAAGGTTGACGCTGGCCTATGCAGTGCTAACGCAGAGGCCGCGCAGTCAGTGAGGGGAAGTCGAGTTTCGGTTAAGGGAATTCTAAGTTCAATTACCGGAAGCCAGGGTGTGAGTCTGGGACGCAAGAAAGTCAATTTCTCAGCCGGTAGAGGATCCAGCACGGAGAGGCAATGCAATACCCAGGAGGGGTGACGCAGAAGCTACCCAGGGTGACGCAGCTCTGCGTAGAAGCCACGCAAAGGGTGATGCAGTTCTACGCAGAACGCAAAGGGTGACTGACACAGAGCCTCCAAAGCTAAAGGATCAATCACTGATTCTCTAGTGACATGGTGAGATCATTTCACCAATCTAATTGTCCAGTATTTTCTTTGCAAAGGATTGCTAGTTGAGCATCCTAGATTTGTACTCAGAATTTTCTCCTAAACAATAATAAACCCTCAAAGCTGTTGCACCAATTTTCCCGCATTGGGATTTTTCGGGGACTATTTGTCCAAAAATAATTATACTATGTGTTGCATTCTTCTTCCTTGCTCAGTATTTTGTTTCCGCAAATATATTAATTAAGTGAAGGCTACAAATGTATTTAGTTTGAAATATAACGTGGAAGACAGTAACTAACTTGTATGGTTTAATCAAATAAGAGAAGTAACATCAGTTTGTTGTAGTATGGATTCCAGTGTAGGAATTTTCACATGGTATCGGAGTTGTTAATTTGAAACAGGGAAGAGCAGATCTAGCACTGAAGCAAGGGCCAACTTGCTATAGCAAGCAGCAGTTCGAATCCCCTGAGGGATTGCGCAATTCTAACCAAGAGGGTTGTATTTTCGTGGGTGCCTCTCTCTGAGTGAGCCGACAGAGAGGTAAAATTGACAGATGGAAAACTTGCCAAGGCAGAGGGGGCTACGCAGAGCCAAGCAGACCTAGAGGGAAGCAGTTTCTCCAAGCTGAGTGCTAGGCAGAAAAGTCGTCAGAAGGAAGAAGCAGATCGCATGGTGAGGGAATAATTCTTCAACGATTTCTTGCCAAGGAAATCAGTATTTCTCATTTGTTGAGCAGCAAAGGAGCAGCAGCTTACCAGCTCCATCAGGGAGGGCGTAAGTAAGCCTAGGAGCTTCGCAGTAGGGAGAAAGATGGAGTTGTTCGCCATTTTTTGGAGGATATGGCAACTAGTGGCATGAGGGATGGGGACAGGTTGGACGAAGCTTCCAACTATGTCATCTAGAAGGCTACGATGATGTAATGACCCGCCTATAGTAAATTAAAATTTATGAAATTAAATAAAATTAATTAAATTATAATTATAAATTAAATCATTAAAATAAATAAATAAACTTTATTAAATCAAATTAAGATATTCGAATAAAATCAAATCAGATTTTGTTTATAAAATCAACACGTATCATAATTTGGACACGGAGATGGAGGAAGTCGGTGAACCGAGACTTATAAGAAGGAAGGGATGGTTGAAGGAAAAAGGGGGGGGGGGGGAAGAAACGAATATTGAAAGGGCGGTTGGAGGAAGTACAATAACACGAAGTGATCAATAGTAAGGATGAAGCCTTGGTTGTTCCGAAGTTTTTGGGCACGGGGGAACAAATTGCAACAATTAAGAAGCAATCTGATTGAGTACCTGCGTTGTACTTAGTTTAGTTGGGTGGTTATGGTCTTTTCATAATGGGAGCGAAAGCTGGAGCAAATCTGAAGCCACTTCATCTGCAGGAAACTAAAGCATCTTCATCCGCAGGAAACTAGGTAAGTCGTTCTCATCAAATCATTCAAGTTGATACATGAAATTTTGTTAAATTGTATAATAGGTTCATGAAGATTTCATAATCTATTCAGGGTAAATAGCTGTTTAATTATTTACAGGGTTTACATTTGGTAGATTTCATAATCTGTTAAGGGTAAATAGTTGTTTAATTATTTACAGGCTTTACATTTGGTAGATTTCATAGTCAGTTCAGGGTAAATAGCTGTTTAATTATTTACAGGCTTTACATTTGGTAGATTTCATAATCTATTCAGGGGAAAATCGTTGTTTAATTATTTACAGGCTTTACATTTGGTATCAGAACCAAGTTAAACTCTCAGACCTGTTAAAATAAGGTTACAGTCATAATAAATGAGAATTATAAATACTGTAATTAGCATTATTCTCGAACTTTATAGTATTTTCTGAAGTATTTTCATAACTTTCAGACCAGGAAACCTTAAGTGCATAGGTAGTACTATAGACTTCAATTAAATTTTACTAGAAATCATTTTATAGTACGCTTCCCTGCCCTTAATTTCAGTAGAAGCTTGCTGCTTGTAAGTACAGAAACTTCAAAAGGGGACAAAGTCAAACATTCCAATTCAGAAAATGACCATTAAAGGAAACCCTGAAGCCATTTTGATATAAACAGGATGGAAAGATACATATGTACAAGAGAACATAGAGGGAGTTGGTATATAAATATAAGAGGAATTCCAATCCTTCATTCACGGACCTGGCACGCTCAGTTCTTTGATTAGAGCTTCATTTTGTCTGTGTAAAAAAAAAAAAATATATATATATATATATATAATATATATATATATATATATATATTAATATATATATAATTTGTTAAGTCATGCGAAAAATAGATAATTTGCGTAGTGATAAAAATTGAGAGGACAAATATAAGTATAAAAGAACTCAGGAATTTTGCAGATAAAAGTATAATTATATTACAAGTAATCAAATTTTATGAGCACAAAACTGTTACTCTTATTTTTCAAAAACTTGTACTGATAATGACTTACTGGTAGAGGGATGAATTCCTGTATACATCTGCAAAATTAGTTCCAGGACGCAATTCTGCACCCACAGAAGACACTTCAAGCATCCATGTCGCAGGATTGTACCCCTCCATGTTTTTGGGAACGTCTGGAATGGCCCACGATTAAACCCCATACACTACTTCTCTATGTCCATGTGGCAATAAGGGAATGCAGAGCAGTCATTCTCCATGGACTCGAGCTTATAAGCCAACTCCTCCGATATTAAGCAGCCAAATGCGTAGTAGTGCTTTGTAGAGACTGTTTAAATCTTTATTCTAGCTTCCTCCTCACTGCTGACAAATCTGGGCAAGAGTTTTAATATAACTATCAACGATTTCATCCCTGGTAGGATTGCCCTGTGGGAACCTCATGGAAATGGTCCAGTGCTCGTAATCTAAACCAGACAGCTGTGCAGTCGCCGATAAGGTCGAACCTCTACCGCTAGTTGGCACACCCTTTATACGTTGGGCCGGTGCACGCAACGCCCTCATGACCACTGCGAGGTGCCATTAAAGGTGATAGAAACAGCTCTCAGAAACCTCCCACCGCGAAACCCCATGGTCGAGACTCTGCCATTGAAAGCATTCTGAAATGTGGCCCGTCAGTCTCATCGCCTTGGTGGCTTGGCCGTCAATCTTATCACCTCACCATTCGAACATCCCGTGCCATTGCCCTCAACTACCTCAGTCATGGTATAATTGATGTCGCAAACACACACCTTTAGATCATTGTGTATCTCAGTCAGTAAGGCGTGAACACGACCTTCAATCTGACGCTCTCCCAATTGTGTACTCAACTAATTACAAATAGGATATAACTATACACCAAAAGTATTATTTACTGTGGAGAGGTATGGCTCGACATTGATAGTTTATCTGACGCGTGATGGATTGCATGCCTCGTGGGCTCTAGCATTGAAGACCATAAGTCATAATATGAATTATCTAAACTATCGTGTCAATAAATCATGACCGACGGAGGTCATGGCACCTATGAGCGATTATACGTCTGATATTCCATTAATAAACGAGATAGGTGCCAGGAGATAGTATTTCTTTTAAAAGGTATAGGACTACATTATATATATAAAAAAATAATTTTCTGATTGGTGACATTGTGCTACATAAGCTAGTGCTCCTTTTCAAATCATCTTCATCATCTGAGATGACGATACGATTTGATTCTCTGGTGCTTGGAATCCGTCTAATTTGTACCTCTACCCTCCCCAGTTAAATCTTACGAACTATACTTGATGGTTAGCAGCATAAGTTCCTAGAGTTCGTAGCCATTAGATACCTAAGACCACATCTACTACACTTAATGGTACAGTGAAGAACGGGGATTCTAAATTAAAGTCTTGTATCTGCAATTTAACCTTATGGCATTTCCCTACCTTTTCAATCTTCTTACCATCAACTACCACCACCTTCATGTTCGATAAGGGAAATGAGAAAAGATTGAGTATCTTTGCCACGATTGCATCTAAAAAATTGTGGGTGCTACCAGAGTCGATGAGAACCACTGCATTGTTCTTCTTTATATGTCCTTTTAATTTTAGATTTTGAGGTTGTGATATACCTGTCATAGCTGATAGTGACACTTGCAGAATACTTCCGTCATCTAATTCTGGAGAGAATTCTTGGGCATCTTCTGTTTCTTCTATGTCGGAATCATCACTGTTTGAATCATTAGTTGTTTCACAGTTATATAAGTTCTTTGATTCTTTTCCCTTTGTACACCTATGTTTAGGGTCCCACTTCTAACCACAGCGATTGCATTTGCCTTCTTTTATCCTTTGCCTTTCCACGTTAGATTTTTCGCCTTCACGACAATGTGGTGGAACATATCTCGTATCATCCATATCCACAGACTGGGGCATTCTTCATCTCGAATATACTTTTTCCGGTTTTGACCACAGTATCTGTTCAAATTTCTTTTCAGCAATCTTTGCTTTTCGTCTTGCTACTTCTATTGACGTAATGTCATGAAGCTCAAGTTCTACTTATAGATGAGTTTTAAGTCCGAAGATGTATGATTGAATTAGACGAGATTCTAATAACCCAAGTACTCGTGTTGCTAAGGTCTCCCATTCTCAAGTGTACTCATCAACACTGCCTTTTTGTCGTAATATGATGAGTGTTGAAAATAACTCTTCTTCCTTTACACCTTGGAATCTTTTAAAGAATGCATCCTTAAATTTTCTCCAACTAATGGCGATTTTCGTCTTCTTCCACCACATATACCAGTTATATGCTTCTCCTTCCATTTTCATGGAAGTGTGCCTAATATTTTCATCATCATTGTCGATGTCGTAAATCTCGAAGTATTCTTCTGCTTTATTCAACCATAGAACACTGCATTTTTCATTCCCATCGAATTTGGGCAGCTCGATTTTTGCCTTTCGCTAATGTGTTGCTAACAGCAAAGCCAAAAGAGGGTGTTGATTGGTGAATGTATCCCAAAGTTGCTTATTTGAAAAAGTTGCGTTACTATTTCCTTGATGGGGCGTAGCTGATTTTTTTGGAGATTCCGCTTTTTTGTGAGAATCTGGTGACTTTGTTGAATCTGATGAATTGTGCTCTTGATTTCCTCCATCATCTTGGACTAGTTGTTCGGGTGCAACCTTCATCCTTCCACACAAGGTGTTTAGCAACACTATTATCTGATTATGATTCATTTCGGATTGGATATGAATCTGCCCGAGCTGTAGTTCTATCTGATTTGTCATATCCTTAAGCTTCTTGATATCGTCGGAATGCCCGACAACCTTACTCTCGAGATCGACTAATTTTTTGTTGAAATCATCGAACTGGCTTGTAATCCTATTCTCCAAATCAATCAATTTTTTGTTGAAATCGGCCATTAACATCGACGACATTGAACGAGTTTGTGGGGGTGTATATTTGTCTGCCAGCTTAAAATAATTTTATTTTTTTTTAAATTAAATTAAATTAATTAATTTAATTATATGACATATAGGTTTTTAATATAAAATATATAATGAATTAATAGTCCGAATTAATATGAGGATTTAATAATTCAAATTAGTAGAATAAATTAATAATTCAATTAATTTGAATTGTTGACCTGTCACTTTGAGAGGTTGACCTTTGGACGCGTCGATTGGGAAATGGGGCCGGCGGCTGGACAAGATGTTAACGGTGCCTACGTAGTGTTGGAGTTGGCATGGAATTTTGGCTGGACGGTGGTTCGCTGGACGGCAGCTCGATGGCGGATGTCGATGTCAAGACAGGGATAGGTTGAACGGATGGGTGGCGGAACACTTCGGGGTGGAGGGTCGTGGTTTAGCAAACAATATACATGGACAGCGACGGTGAAGGTGTGAAAGCGCTGTATGGACAGCAAGAAGCCAGTAATCGACTCGCTCTGATACCAGATGGAGCACACGAATTTAGCTATTGACAACCATGATAAATATTTTATTAATAAATGAATAGATGATGTTTACATTTTGTGGGAGGCCCTGGCTATATATATTGCCTTGGGTGCCTCTTGGTGAAGATCATGCCCTTTTCCTAATAAATTATAAACTAACTATTTTTTTATATAACACAGAACAGCAAGCAGCGTTGAGAGGAGAATCTTTGTGGCGCCAGTGGCAAAGAATGTGCAGCACAATACAGAGTGCATAGACAATGTAAGAACGTAGAGGTAGCACCTAATGTGGTTGTAATAGAAATGTAAGAACACTTGGATACTTGAAGTGATAATAATTATTATTGAATAACAATGAATGGATATGATTTATAATGTCACTTGTATGGTGTGTCATATAGCATTGAGCAGTCACAAGTGAGAGAGTAAGGTATGCACCCTTTACTTACTAATTATTTTTATTGTGACACCACTAATTTATTATTTTATTTGTAACACTATTACTTGGACGGGCTTCCATGGTGACGACAGGATTTATCTCTCAACTCTAGCCAAAAGGTTATTATCACAAGTTGTCAGTTACTCATCAGCTAAGAGGAATCGGGGTGCATATGGCTTCATCCATCTAGTGAAGTGAAATAGACTAGGAGCAACAAAGGCTGAGGATTTTGTGTATGTTTATTCCAACTTGTTCCTTTTATCACATTCTAGTCTAGAGTATAAAAAAACATCAAGTAGAGGATGTAGGATGTAGAGACTGAGATATATCACTTGAACAGGCCATTGAATGCCATGACTCACCTCAACCTACTTGAGGATGTTACACCACAAGTTCCAATTTCTACTTCAACATTCAACATTCCTGACCCCTTGTCATCTATTCATGATATAATGTTGCAACATGCAAATGATGAGAATGTGGAGCCATTTCAAAATTTGTACTTAGATCTTCTCTGCATAATTATATTAGTAGAGTCAGTTTTCTTTCGTATATACTATTATCATTTTTGTATGAGGCAAGATGCATCATTTTAGTGTTTAGATTTGTAAATTATCTAATTATTTCAGTTCTACTCTTTTGACTCATGAATGGTTTGTTGATGATTGTAACTCAAGAAGGTTTTTCTGCGCAAGGTAAGTCTCTAGGCATGCAGAAATTGCCAAAGATCTCCTTAGAACACTTGCTTAAGTGTGAGCAAGTTGCTAATATAACTTAGCCTCAGGAAAGCCACACAATTATTATGTTGGCTTATTGAGCTGAAGTAAACTTAGAAAAAGTAAATTATTTACTTTAGTGATCAGGTTTTTATCTCAGCTCTTGATCTCAAGTGAGGTGAGATCTAATCTCGGCCATCAATCATTTTGGAGATAAGGCTTTAAGATTTAACTCAATGTAAAGTTATAAAAGAAAGGCTAAGGAGAGGGAGAAGACACACCATACAGCAACACAAGAATGAAAGAAGCATCTCAGTGAGGAGTGTCATACTCTAGGTGTGTTGGGCCCATGAAAGGGGGAAACAAGGAGATCCAAATCAGCCAAGGAGGGCTTGATCAGCTGGATCAGAGCCAGCATTGTACATCTATTTCTTCAGTTGGGCCATTATTCGAGGGTGGGAGTCCAATTGGGCTCTGAATCAATTTAATGATGAACTAATTTGATTGGGCAGAATCTGTTGTATCATTTATTTCATGAAATTGATTCTGTTTTTCTTCCACTAATTAATGTTAGGAACCTAGTTGTGCAACAGTAGATTTGTAATCTACTAGGTTAACGGTTTGACGGGTGCTAGGTTGGTAGGAAAACTAACATGGTTTTGACTCTAAATATTGAATATGTTTTTCAGAGTTCAAAGAATATTATATTATATTTTTGTGCTTGACATATCCTTGCTGTATCTACATCCTGGCTTATCAGAAATCTAGCAGACCCATATCCATATCCTGGTAACATAGGTTTATGCATAAAGCAATAGCTAACTATAATGCAAGAAAAAAAACTGACAAACTTTGCAGTCCAAGTCCTCAGTGTTTTACTTTCCAATATCTCTATACTACTATAGGGAAAAGGATCTGGACTACTCAAATCCATGAACCGAAAAACGAGATCAGAAATGGATCTGCAGACCAAAAAGCAGCTCCACCACAAAATCCATTTGGATCCGATTTTGGTGAGAAGAATGGTACCAAAAATGGATCGAGAAGGGAGCTTATACTTGTACTTTAGTGGGCAAGGAGGATCACAGCAACTATGCTTACAATCCTAGAGCCCACTAAGCTTACTCAGATAGCATGCACTTTTGCAGACAACCTGCAGGTGATGTTGAAAGGATAACAAGTCTCCATCCTCAAACTGATTCCACATTACAACCTTTTGACTTAAGCTCATGTCACACATCAAACTTGAGCAACTCAATTACCAAGCAAAATTTATTTTCTACGAAATGAAGATGTCTCACTGCTCTATTCTTCATTTCAAATATTTTACAAAACTTGTATTGTAAGCATTCACAAATGTCTAACAAGATTGTTTAGCTTCTATAGTGGTCACTCACCCCTCAAGCAAATGTTTCAAGAATACATAACAAGACTTGCAGACTACAAATTTAGAAACAATTATTGCACCATCAGCATTCCTATATTACCATTGCACTATTCATGAATATCCTTAATCCCTCTAAGCAGAATGTATACCTGCTGTCGACACTTGCGTGGAAGTTCAGAGAGAACATCTTTCTTTAGCCTCCGAATCATCACTGTTTTCTTCATTAAAGCATGCAGCTCTTCATGATTACTAGCTCCTTGATATTTTCCAAAAATACCCTGTGATCACATAATGCAGAACAATTGGTCTGCTCATAGAACTGCTTAGACGTTGTGTCAAGACTTGAAACTGCTAAAATATTAAACTGGATTGATAAAAGTAATTATAAAATTACTTACACCCTTGCAATATCGCTGCCCATATTGGTGAAAATCCTTATAGACAGTAGGATGCAAAGCTTCCAGCTGGAAATTTATATCCAAAAAATTGTCATGTCAATAATATCCACAATTGGTATAACATCCAAACACCTGAAAAGTGATGCAATCATTTTATGAAATGCATATACAGTACTTAGTTTTACATTAAACGGACCAAAGACAATCTACCTGCTTCAAAAGCTCAATAGGCCGGGACAATGCAGGAGTCCCACTAAGCAAGATACTGTACTGGGCTTTCTGGAGAAGTGGAGAATGTTTTACTAATATATACATGTTTAAACAGAGCCAAACTTCAAATTTTAAAACATACCACTTTATCTGCCAAATACAAGGATGTTCTTATAACATCTCAACACTTCCAGAATCAAAGCCTCAACAATATAAGGTTAACCACAAGAATTACCTGGAAAAGAGGAATACAAGCATTTGTCCTTTTAGCCTGGGGATTCTTCATATAATGGGACTCATCAGCAATGACAATCTGTAGAAAACATAACAAACCAGAAAACAAAGGAGTCAATACATATATCACATTTGCAATGCATTAACCCAAATGTGTTTTCCATGCTTCTCAACATAGAGCATTTAGGGATTCTGATTGTGCATAAGAAAATCTCACTATTTGAACTTCACAAAATTTTAAAACTTAAATGGGTGACAATTAGGATATATTGCAATCATTGTTCAACTGTTCAAATTTAATTTAATATAAGGCTCAACATATTTATAAATCAAAAAGGGTTTTTGATGAACATGTGTTGCAACCAAAACATGAAATAGCAAGAACAATCTTGGAAAATTTGAGCTTACTGATTGAAGCGAACAAAGTTCCTTCTAAAGATTAATTACTCCAAAAGACTTGGAATATGAAATTATCCATTAAGGATATAAATAATATATTGAATATGTGAATAGTAAAATGAGTATGAATTATGAGAACGAGAGGCTTGCTTATATACCAAGCAAGTGCCTCTTCATGAAGAGTCATGTCTTATTAGACATGCCTCTTCAACCTAATTACTAGCTTAACTAACTATTATTTATGATT
>APFE031289203.1:108541-157312 GCA_000404065.3 Pinus taeda
TCTTTATTCTTTATTAATTTTTTTTTTAAATAATGGCCAAAGACCTAAAAAAAAGGAGAATCTCCCAATATATAGCGAAACGCTTCAATTATGACAACAACAAAGTTGATGATAGGTTGATAGCCAAAGGCCTAGTGATCAGCCAAACGTGGCTCTGATACCAATGAAGCGAACAAAGTTCCTTCTAAAGATTAATTACTCCAAAAGACTTGGAATATGAAATTATCCATTAAGGATACAAATAATATATTAAATATATGAATAAGAATAAGAATGATAATTTACAAATGAGAACGAGAGGCTTGCTTATATACCAAGCAAGTGCCTCTTCATGAATAGTCATGTCTTATTAGACATGCCTCTTCAACCTAATTACTAGCTTAACTAACTATTATTTATGATTATTATCTTTTACATTCTATTTATATTATTTATATATTTTATTCGTTACACTGATCTACTGTTAAAGAGTGAACACTTACGTGGATATATTTGGACTTTATAAGGGGAGTAATTCAATACAGTGAGGGACACCCCCTTATATTTTGTTCATAGGGTGGCTGCACAGGCAATTACCCCACAGATTTGTATCAGAGTGATCCATTTTCTTTGCCCAGGTTGCCCCAACATCAGTGTTGATGGTCTTGTACATCTTTGAGCTAATGTCAGAGCCTAGCATTCAATGACCAGTTGCACCTTCCCCTACCTTAGAAGGATTTTTGTAATCTATAATGATGAGCCAAGCATTGTAACAATCTGTCAGTTATATTTTCACTAGACCATGCTTATTGATCTACGCAAGGTGTTTAGGTGGTTTCTCTAGACCAGTGTTGTGAAAATCGCGATATTATCGCGATTTTATCGTTTTATTGCAAGTTTTTCAACAAAACGAAAATATCGCGATTTTTATTTGAATTTATCACGGGTCTTTTTTTTGTGAGATTTTTTTGAAATTATCGCGATAAAAACGGAACATGAGGCTTCGCGGCAGCAAGGTTTTATAAAGATTTTTTTGGTTTTTTATGAATTCATTTGCACAGTCACGCGCGCGGAGGGCAAAGGAGAGTTGGGAGACGTTGTTGCAGAGGGTTTGAAGCTAATTCAAGTGCTTAGAGGAGAAAATCAAGAGGAGGAGACCAATTTCTCCATAGAAACGGTATGGGGATCAATTTTTTTTGTTTTCATTGTTTTTAAACATTGTTTTTGTATTTTTTCATTGTTTTTGGTTGGGTAACTTGGTATGGGCACCAATTTTTTTGTTTTCATTGTTTTTAAACATTGTTTTTGTATTTCTTCATTGTTTTTGGTTCGGTAACTTGGTATGACTATGGGCACCAAATTTTTTTGTTTTCATTGTTTTTAAAGATTGTTTATGTTTTTTTTTCATTGTTTTTGCCATTTGGTTGGGTAACTTGGGTTTTCATTGTACAATGTAAAAACTAAAAATTAAAATACTAAATTGTAAATTTGTAACTTGTAAATACTAAATTGTAATCCTTATTTTCCCATAGGTTCACAACTTCACTGAAACACCATTCAAGTTTACAACTTCAAAGTTCAAAAACAAACAAGCCAAGGAAATTGAATCCTTTCTAGGAATATGGTGAACCTAAAGCTTAGAATGATAGACTAAACTTGACTTGCAAGTTGTGTGGCCACCCTATGTCTGGGGGGGTGTACAGGTTGAAGTATCACCTTGCACAAATCCTTGGAAATGATGTGGGCCCTTGTTCAAATACAAATCCTGAACTCATCCAAAGAGCCATGAAAGCATTGGAAATTTTAGACCAGAGTAGAGAGGCCAAAGAAGAAATCAAAAGGCAACTAAAAAGGTCAGCTGAAACAAGTGGCACTGGTTCTACTGCAGCATCAACCAATCCGGTAGCTGCCACATCATTTTTTGTTCCTCGAACCACACGTGGTTCACAGCCATCTATCAGTTCAATGCTAAAAAGAACTGAGAAAGAACAAGTTGACAAGCTACTGGCAAAATTTCTCCTCTGGAGTGGTATTCCTTTCAGCATTGCAAGGAATAATCCATTTTTCCAACCTGTTGTTGATGCTATTGCAAGTGTTGGCCCAGGGTACAAAATCTCTTCTTATCATGATTTCAAAGGCCAGATTCTTCAAAATGAAAAACTTGACTGCACCCAAAGATTGGAGGATTTTAGGGCATCATGGGCACAAACAGGATGCACTGTTATGTCAAATGGTTGGACTAATCAAAAGGGGAGAACCCTTAAAAACTTCTTGTTTAGTTGTCCCAAGGGGATTATGTTTATCAAATATGTTGATGCATCTGCACAAATCAAAGATGCAAGAACTTTATGTGATTTGCTAGATGTGTTTATTTTGGAGGTGGGTGCAGAAAATGTTGTCCAAGTCATAACGGACAATGCTGCAAATTATGTTGCTGCTGGCAAGATGCTTATGGACAGGCACCCTACTTTATTTTGGACACCTTGTGCTGCACACTGTATTGATTTGATGTTGGAGGACATAGGGAAAATTACCTTTGTCAATGATATTGTTAATTCATCCAAAAGCATTACAAAATCTATATATAACCATACATCTGTGCTTAGCTTGATGAGAAGATTCACCAAGAGCAAAGAGTTGGTGCGCCCCGCCATTACACGGTTTGCCACTAGTATCATATCTCTTCAATCCCTCTTGAATTCTATGTGGGATGTGAAGAGAATGTTTCTTTTAGAGGAGTGGCGTGCTTTGCCAATGAGACGAAAACCAAAGGGAGAGGCCGTATGCAGACTTGTTTCATACTAGGAAGACTTTTGGGCAGGAGTGCAGGAGGTATGCGCTATTACTGAACCTTTGGTAAAGGTTCTTCGGTTGGTTGATGGTGAGAAGCCCGCAATAGGCTATTTGTATGAGGCCACGGACAGGGCCAAAGAAGCCATTTGGACCTACTATGATGGTAAGGGAGATGATGGGTTTCAGAGACAACTCCTCCTATGGGGAGTGATTGATGAGCGATGGAACAACACACTCCCTCGTCCCATTCATGCTGTTGGGCTTTTCCTAAACCCCGCATTTTCTTACGCATGTGGGTTTGATTTTGATGTTGAGATCATGGATGGATTTTTATCCTGTGTCCAGAAGATGGTGCGATCTCCAGAACAACGTATAGAGATCTCTAAATATATTGAGACATATAAGATGGCAGGTGGCAGATTTGGCTTTGAGATGGTTGTCATTGATAGGACGATTAAAATGTCAGGTATTTTTTAGTTTGTAACTTTGTTTCAAATTTCATTGTCTCTTCAAATTCCATTTTTTTCTTATGTTTATTTAAAAATTTATTTGTAATTTTGTTGTAGATGCATGGTGGAAAATGTATGGTGGCAGGGTACCCCTTCTGCAAAAGCTTTCCATTCGCACCCTCAGCCAAACATGTAGCTCCTCAGGATGTGAGCGCAACTAGAGTGTATTTGAAAAAATACACAACAAGAAGCGCAACAGGTTAACACTTAAAGTTTTAAACATTTAAAATATTGCAAATTTCCAAATAAATTTTTGAATTCATTAAACAATATTTTTTTATAATTATTAATTATTATTTCATGATCTTTGTAAAGGTTGGAGTCCCAGAGACTTAATGACATGTTCTACTTCTACTACAATCTTCGAATGTGGGTGAGGCAACTTGAGAGGACACCTGATGTGGAGGCTATCTCATTGGATGGGATTGACACCACTGCTGCATGGAGGGTTGAGGCCGAGAGGCCTTTCATGGAGTCTGTTGATGATTGGTTAGTGCAGGATGTAGTGGAGGGGGAGGGCGAGGAGGGACAGGAGGAGGAGGTGACACCACCTGGCTAGGCTACCCCTGCCACCAGTAGAGGACGTGGTCTACCTCCTATATCTCCTACTTCTAGTTCTTCAGCTTTTAGAGCACATCAAACTCCACTGCCATCTCCACCAGCATGGGCACTAGCATCTACATCTAGAGGGAAAGGGAAAGTTGTGGCATTTTCTTGCAAACGGGGCAGAGGAAATCAATAATATTAGACTTTAGTTATTTTCTTCATTTTATTGTATATGACATTATGACATGATGAGATACATTATTAAATTTTTTGTTGATATTTTGAGGCTGAGTTGGGACTCAGGATTCAGGACTTACTATTCAAGACATGATTCAATGTTATGTGTGATTTTAGCACTAGAAATAATCTTAAACATCTTATATATTAGTTCTTTGATCATATTTATGTGTCAATGTATTTATTTTATGTTGTAGATGGTTTAGATATTAAAAAAATTGAAAAAAAATGAAAAAAAATGAACATTTTTGTAGCAAACAATTATTTCCCGATAATTACGATTTTTTCAGATTTTTTCCTCGCGCCAATATTATCCCGATAACGATTAATGCAACATTGCTCTAGACCCTCATTCTATGGTTGAGGAGGGTGTGTGCTATGTTATTGTAAATATTTTATACCTAGAAGCACAATTCCTCATTATAGTAAGCACAGATCTATATGTGTATGTCAAACTTTGGCCTTGGTGATTACTTCCCCAACACTTAGGATTATTTGGTGTATAATTGGTCGTTTAAATAATGTGAGACACCTTCATGTGAAGCACCCTCCTCATTCTATGTATTTTTACACAATTGAATGATTGAGTAGCCCTCCCAGAGTGCCTATGTGACAAACCAATGTGATCCAAATTATGAATATCCAAAACATTTAGAACATCATAAATAATTCCATTTAGGATAGGAATAGTATATAAAACGTGAGAGATAGAATATGATTGAATTACAAATGAAGGCCATGTTACCGCAAAATCTAGCATCTTAGTGTAAATCCTCACTAGGCACTTTAGATCACGGGAAAAAATGGGACCAACCACCACTATCACCTTAGTAGTTGCTCCTTTGTTGTTTTGTGTTTGGATTTTATCCCCACAAGGGAGGCTTCCGCAGCAGATCTCAAAGACTACGTAATCTAAGAATTCCAAGGACTAAATACCCTCCAAGGATTCTACTAAATAAAAACCCAAGGATAATATTAAATGAAGTATGGCTCTGGGTGAGATGAAGTTCGGAGAACCTATGGCTAAATCTAGAGGTAAAAGATATTTCTGAAGAGGCTCAAATAGATCCTACAGACATGCCACCCTGAAATTAATGGTAGCTGTTATAAATGAGGGTTTTTAGATAAGCAGAACCTATAGCATGCAAAATTTATGATGGCAATAGAAAAATAGCTATAGTTAATGATAAACAATAAATAATCAAACGCTTCTGAGTAAGCAAACAAAATAAGAAGTCAGCCCTAAAAATGTGGTTGAAAAATGCATATAAACTAATATTTTGCTTTTTTATTTAATAGATGCAAAGCATAACCCTAAGAATATGAGCTCCAAGATATTTTATGATATTAAGTGCAAATTTTACCATAACCTACCAACCCGATTTTACCATAGAAAACATTAAAAAAGGAAAAATATTTTCTTTGTAAAAAATATTGACACATCAAAAAGACTAGTGCCTTTATTAATCTTCGATATATGGAATCAAAAGGGCAAGGTCAGTGGAGGAGGAATTGATTGGAGCAAGTTAAGAGAGAGAAAACCTCTTAATCTAAATCATAGTGACTTTCAATCAATTGGAGATGAAATGTCAAGGAATGCTATATTAAGTCTCCTTGATGGACACTTGGTGATAATTTCAAAGAAAATGTTAGAACCATAAAAATTTAATACACAAAGATGGAAATTTCAATGAGACCCTCATTCTACAACATTTGTAAAATTGAAGAAAATTACTCACAATAAAGTTGCACAGATCATTATAGAATCACTACATCAATCCAAGAGAAAAATCCCTCCAAGCATAATATCCTCCCAAGGCAATTCGCTACATCAATTCTTTATTGTGTCTAAGAGAAAAAGAACTAGTACACACTCTCTCTCAATGAGTAAATGAGTGTGTGTGGAAATGATTCTACTAAATCAACTTCCCTCTATTTACAGGAGGGAAATCAAATCTATTTAGGTCAACAATTGACTAAAATTCCTAGAAATAATAATTTAAGATGTTATGAATTAGGTAGGTCAAAAGTTGACCTAATAGACAACTCTCTCAATGATAAAACATAACAAAAAGCCTCCTTTTAGCCCACATGTGTGACCAACAGGTTCTCCAAGGGTGACGTAATCCTCTAATGACGAAGACCCCCATCAAATTGTGTCATGGACTGGTCAAAATAGTGCTTCTCACTCAAAATCCATCCCCTCATCAACAAGGTGTCCACACATCAAAAAAACCCTCCTCATCAACAAGTCATCACAACCAAGCCCACATCACCACTACAAGTCTCATGAGGATGACATCACAAGGCTAGGGCATGATGTCATCATCTAAAAGGCATATCGTACCTTCTAAAGGGATATCAAATCGTCATCATCATCATTATCAAATTAGTTCAGAATGAGCGCAACATCCATCAAGAAGGTACAATGCCAACCTAGGGGTGTTTTGTGGTCTCCAAGGTACATCTTCCCTCTAAACAACGTCCTGGCTTCAATATGTATCGTCCCAAGCTTTGGACGAAGGGGAGAAGGTCATCATCATTGTTGGATACATCCCAAGGTAAATGCTCCTAATAAAGTGATCAAAATCCTAGCTATGGTGCCCTGAAGGATCCTCAAGTGGGTTTGGATGTCCTCTCTGAAGTAATGGAAAAGCTTCAAACAATCCCTCAAGGGATCGCAATTACACCTCGGAGAAAGCATCTAAAAAATACCCTTAAAATCAAGTGAGATCATCATTATAAGTAAAATAGCCATAAGAGTATCATAGCAGGCAACATCTAATGCAAAAAGCACCAAAGTACTTCACATAGATATCATCTTCACGTCTTCCTAGCTTACGATTTGTAAACAAGTTATCATGCTTAGATATGGGAGGGTCATCCAAAGGCCTCATTAGATGCTTCCAACCTTAAGGGAAGGAAGAGCTCTTTTGATTGGTAAGGCTCCTTGCTTAGGGTTTTGTGAAAGAGGTGGTTTCTAATCACTTAAAGCCCTAGATCCATTTCATAAGTGTTTTAACTACATATTATCAATATTTGTTAGTGTCTAAAGAATAGATTTTGAGTGCAATTAAGACAAGCATAAATTTTCTACCAGATAATTAATTCCAATGATACAATTACTTCGTTAACACATTCAAATCATTAAGCAATTACACTTCAGAAAATTTCAACCATAAATCCAGTAGGGCAATAGAGATCACAATAAAATAAAAATGCACAAGAGACACAAAGTTTACCGTGGGAAAAACCCAGCATGTGTGAAGAGAATACTCCTTGAACAGATCTAAATTGATTGTGTGATGGATGCCAAAAGAGGTGGACGAGTCTCTCAATATATATGTGATTGATCAAGTCAAATAAACTCAAGGGTCACACCACTTCATGTGGTGGGGCTGACCTATCCATCATGGGTCCTTTTTGAAACATACATAAAAAATAATTCCCTTTTGACTTATTCACTTCAAATACTGACTGCAACTACATATTTTCAACATAAAGTTGCCCCAAGTATTGTAAAGGTTTCATCTTGATTAAATCACTTTCCACTTTTTGCCCTGAGCGGGGGTTAGACCCACTTTTTCATTCAAGTTTTGGATTTAATTGTTGTAGTTTACAATTTGCTTGCATTTAACAATTGTTGGGCTATATTTTCAATATTATTTTAGTGCCCAAGCTCAAGCACCCAAGGATTTGTTATCACTAGGTTAGACAAGTTGGGTTGTGTCAACCTCCAACCAAGAGTAACTATTTCAAACCACTTTAACTGGAAGTTAGTCCTTCCAATTTGAGAGGGCTGCTCTCAAAACACTTTATCAAATTCACGTTAATCAACTCAAAACTACAGATGGCTAACTCTGATTTCTTTTTATGTAGTTTTATAGGTGAAGGAGAATGTGATGGCTTCCACCATTGGGCATGGAGTCAAATACAAGAAAATCATTGGCAAACAACAATGTTTAATAGAAACTGAGGCATTTTTAGCTTCAAAACAAATGTCAAATAAGCATTCACAGTCACACATAGCAAATGAAGGAAGTTGGAGCACTTGACATGAATTCCAAGTAATCAAAATACTATGAACATTGATAACAACATAGAAAACGTGATAAGAACACATAAAGCCATAACATGAGTCTTAGGTATAAACACAAAGTTGCCACAATATATATTAACTGGATCAAAAGTTTACATAGAGTCAGCTTCTCACATTATCGATCAACCCCTTCAGAGTCAAGAAACTACAATATAGAGTAAGACCACCATCATATCATTAATTACAAAAATCTGCCACTTGGGGCTTGATTCGATCAATCAGTTTAGAGACCTTATCCTACTTGACACCTAAGTCACCTAACACGTGGATTCGGGATTCGAAAATCGGATTCGAGCACGTTGATCCCCCGGAACAAGACACATTCGAATACGTTATATATTATTTTATTATAAAAAAAAAAAAAAAATATAAAAAAAAATATATATATATATATTAAAATTAGATATTTCTTATACAAATTCTCATTCATGATACAAATTCATTGGTTTCAAACATAGATCTTCATCTAGATGTAAGTTGTACTGTTCACAAAGTAAGTTAGTAACATTAAGGCATGCATAGTACATACAAAATTCAAATACAATTGTAATCTGTGACATGTCACATAAATGATAAATCATAAATTCTGAATTCATAATACATGTTCAATTCATCAATGATCTAATGGGAGAAAGACAAGATAGTAAGATAAAGACACTGATAGTTGTAGTTTTCTCATTAAGTCATCAAAATCAAAATGTGTTACATAGGTAATGCAATGCCAATGGCAAATAGAAATAGAAAATAAAAAACAACTCATGACTCATGAGTCATCAATCCTCATAGTCATCATCATGGTCACCACTGCTCTCCTCTGTTGCATCCTCCTCCCCTGTATCCAAAGTCGTCTTTGCATCTGCTGGTGTTGAGGATGACCCCTCTACAGTATCACCATCATCAAATCCAACAAGCTCTAGCACTGGATCATTGAGATCCCTGTTGGCCAATGCCAACTCAACACTGTTCTCTAGACCCATATCATCAGGAAAGACATCCCGCATCTTTTGTCTTTCCCTTCAACCACTCTTCCCTCTGCCTATAAATAAGACGAAGGTTCGTGTGTACATACACCATTGTCTTTGCCCTGTACTACTCAAGCCTGCTCTTCTTAACACTATACAAATTCCCATATGTGCTCCAATTCCTCTCGCAACAAGAGGATGAAGTCACCTGAGAGAGGAGCCTCATGGCTAACTGTTGTAGAGGGCTTCTTGCCCAATGATTTGCCCACCAAGAATAGGGCTTCTTAGCCCCCCTGTCTCTAATCAAATCATATCCTGCAAATCGACTAGTGCTAGTGGAAAAATTTGCAAAGGCATCCTCCACCTCATCAAGGAATGCTCTATGCTGAAAACCCCGTCTAAATGCATCTTTCCTCCCCTGTCAGATTTCACCATCCATGTGAGGAGGGAATCTGCGAGAAGGTCCACCATTCAGCCACTCATGGTTGTAGTATTTTGGGTTCAATAAGTGAGCCAAACAATGTAAATGTATGCAATTCTTGACCCATCTGCTAACAAGAATATCCTGTATAGTGGTGAAGAAGGCCTTTAGTGATGTCTCATACTCGGGGTAGTCGCTTTGTAAAATAATGCTCCTCACAAACTCAATCATGGAATCCCATCCCTCATAAACCCCTCCTAGGATGAGTTGGTCTGTATCTGCAAATCGAAGCAAAGAAATGATAGGGTCCGTGATCTGAATAAGTAGATCTACCCTCTCCCACCAAGCATCATCTAGCATTGTGTCCTTCACTCTTTTAGAGGCTACTTGACTTGTCTTTCTCCAAAAAGACCAAAGCTCTAAAATAACCGTGGCCCAAAGGGCGGTCTTGACCTCCCTCAACCTCTTCAACATGATGAATGAAGAGGCAAACCATGTATCCACAATCTTCAACAATGATAGATTGTTGTACTCCTTGTAGATAGTGAGGCCATTTGTATGATTGTGTACAAAGTTACGGATAGGTCGTGCATCCTCAATAATGTTACCAATCCAAAGCACATCAGAAGCAATGGATTTCAGTGCTAAGTTCAATGAATGGACAATGCAAGGTGTCCAAAGCACTTGTGGATATTTATCTTCCACAATCATGCCAGCAGTCTTGCAAACAAGTGCATTATGTGTAATGATTTACACACAAGAATCAACACCTACATCTTCAATAACTTTAATAAACAACTCACTCATATATTGTGCATCCTTGTATTCTCAAAGTGTATCCATTGCTTTCAAGAAAACTGGACCATTCAAAGAAGACAGCATGAAGTTGATGAGTGGGTGTCGTGTTGGATCTGTCCATCCATCAAAAACAATGCTAACCCCAGATGTTAGCCATGATGCTTTAATAGGCTCAAGCATTTTTGCACCTCTTTTTTTGTCTTCGTCAACAATGTGGTTCTAACCTTCTCTGAACCAGGAGGCACATACCCTGATGGAGCCCCTCGAGTTAGAGCTCGGCACATCTCAATAAATAGAGGTGAGTGTGCAACATTAAAGAATATGAAGTTTTGATATAAAAAAAGGCAATGGTGAGATCAAGCTCTTCATGTTTCTCCTTTTGAAAAATCTTGCCCCCCACTGGAAATTTCCTTGAGACCAGCTGGAATTTCCTTTCTTTTTGTTGCTTGACCCCAACTAGAACTCTCCAATGGGAATTTGTTGTTGCCTTTCCTCAAAGTTGGAAGGGGGTCATCATTCTTCGATTTTTTTTTATTTTGCAGCCACATTTTCCGTACCAACATTGAACTTTCTTTCCATTTCTTTCCTTTTCTGTAAAAGAACTTTTGTACAAGCTTCAACTCCACAACCTGGTAAAGCCAACAAATGGCCTTTCACATTGAAATATGTGCTTGTGAAAGTACTATGGCAAAAGTTGCATCTCCAATTCACATTGCCTCTTCCCTTCACCTTCTTTCTTGGCCCTTGCTCTCCTGTGACATATTTCCACAAGGGATATTTCTCAATGTTACATTGAGGAGGAAGTCTTCCCTCAACATTACTTGCAATAGAGGGAATACTTGCAATAGACTCTGATGAAATTGGTGGAGGAGGGGCATCTCCAATGGGGACATTCTTCCCCTTCCTTTTTCCCTTCCCTGCTGCCCTTGATTGAGCCATGAATACTGTAAAACAAATAAGCCAAAAATGCACAAATTTGTACAAGAAATGCATATGCAAACTGTTGTAATACAAATGCAAAAAAATAGAGAGGAAATGCACTTAACTATTGCTTGAATCTCCTTGAAAATGCTCGCACACCCTTTGCTCCTTACTCGAAAGCCCTCATAGCAAACCCACAACAAAAGAGAGAAGAGAAAATGAAAAAAAATAACAGCAACTCGCCTTTTTGAGGAGGCATGGGTCACTTTTTTCAGATTTGTGTCCGAAAATCGAGACACGATGTGTCTAATTTGAACACGATCCGGATCGTGTCTCGATTTCCGAACACGAATTGGCACGAATCGTGTCCAATTCGCCGGATTCGGGACATGTCAGCTTATTTCAACGAATTCGGCTTCATAGCTTGACACCTATTGAGAAATCTTAGGGATTTCGGTTTTGCACAAATTGAATACAAGTAGGACTCTTCCAACATTAATCAACTCAACCAAATTCTATTTATAGAGCTTATCGAACCCAACTGATTTTCTGAATGCATTGGAGCTAATGATGTGTCTCATGCCACGTGGATGTTGACTTGGTTGACTTGCTGACCTGTCTCCCTGAAAAGTAGGAGTTGATGTGGACACTTTCATGACCTGTAATCCATCTAGCTACCTCGTTGTTCGATGTCCAAAAACTTCCAAAACACAGAAAAACAAAGTTTTGACAGTTTCGTAGCAAACTTCAGTAGCAAATTCAAAAAACACCTTTCTACTACTCTACTCTTTCTGCAAGTTTTGAGGTTTTCCTTGATGTTTTTAAGCTAAATACATGCCCTTAGAACTCCCTTTTCTGTGTTTTTAGTTTGCATTATCCTCAATGAAAAGCTACAGCAGTTTCGTAGCAAATTTTCAGCTTAATTATGGCGAGTTGCTACAAAATTTGAATTTTCTGAGTTTTTTATATTTTTCATGATTTCTTGTGCCTCCTTATTACTCCTAATATTGTATTCAACTATGCACAATGCTGAAACTATTAGTTAAATATAGTATAGGAAAAAAAGAGGGTTTTACCATATTCAAGGAGTGTCATCTACTACAGCAAAAATCTTCAGATTTCTATTTAAGAGCTCAACTTTGATCATTTCAATTTGAGTTTCTAATGCTTTGAGTTGTCCCTGTAACTTATTCTTATCTACTTGTAGCTAGTTGTTCCTTTTGTACATATGCTTCAACATTTTGTGCAAAGGTAGAAGTCTTCTTCATCATCTTTTTGGCTTTTTCTACAGTTTCATCACAGAAGTCTATCTGCTTTGACACCTCCCTTTGCCACTCCTCAAACTCAAGTTTAGAATTAATGACTTCTTGTCTAGCCTCTCTCAATTGTTCTTGCAGAACCTCTATTTCTCTTTTTTCTTGTATAGGCTCCTTTCCTTCAATTTTCTTTGATGGCTCTACCTTTTCTAAAGGCACTTCTGGCATCTTTTCAGCTTGATGCATTGACCTTGTAATAGGTTTACTTGGCTTGAAGAATAAACTTAATTCTTCTTGGGTAAAATCTAATTTCTTGGCCCTCTTGCTCTTCCTTTTAGTTTCAGTCTTGGTCACTTCTATAGGCTTCTCAATTGGGCTTTCTTCAATCTCAATGGCCTCTAGGATATCAGTTAGCCTACCCTTCCTTTTACTTTGCCTTCTGGTCATCCTCCTCTTAGTGCTTGTCGAAGTTTTGACTACAGGTTCTGCTATAGGTTGCTTCTCTTCCCTAGGGGTTATTGATTTAGACTTTGGAGTTATCCTAGAAGGGGTGGCAGTATCTAACTCATAACCACTCAAAAATAAAAAGTAAGCCAATCTCTGTTTAACCTATTTAGCTCTTCTACAACCAGCAATTTACTGAGGTCGTGGTAAAAAACAGAGGTATTACTAGCATCAGGCTTTGCTCGAACCTTGTCAACGATCTTTCCCAAACTTATAAAGAGATAAAAAGGAATGTCTAGAGGTTGTTTACCTGTGAAATGCAATAGCAATCTGAAATGATACTGGTAAACCATGTTGAATCTGCCTCCACATGTGAAATATTTTTAGATGACCATTAAGAGTTTGGAAAAATGCTCTTTGAGGCAAGTTTTAGAAATGCCAGCAATCATGTCAACCCATATGTGTTCTTCCTTGAGGAATTCATCACAATTTAGCAGTTGAAACTTTTGAACCTTGAACCACATTTCTCCTGACCTAGGGATCTTTGTAGCATGGGCAATTGTGTCAGGGGACATTGCAAAGTTTAGAAGACCAACCTTCATTTCTCTCCAATGAAATTTACAACAAAGTCTTTGGCAATCTGCCCATGGTAACCCTGTAGCTTTGGGCAAAAGCGTAGGCATCCCATTCTAGCAAATCCGAGACCAATTGACTGCTATAGGAGCGACACCAGATCAGGAGCTTATGGTGTGGACAGCCCTGAATGTTGTCTTAGAAGATTGGGAAGTGTTTGTCCAAAGTATCCTAGGCAGAGGAACTCTCCTACCTTGGGACGAGATGTGGGCAACTCTTCGCCGGGAAGAGATCAGACGGCAGTCAAAGACAGGTAGCAGCAGCAAAGGGATCAAATTTCAGGAGGAGGAGGAGGATGTGGCCCTATCATCTAAGGAAAAGCGGGAGAAGCGGAAGAAGAAAGATCTCTCCAAGATCAAGTGCTTCCACTGTGGGGAGATGGGTTGTTATGCAACCCAGTGCCCAAGGAAGAACAGTAAGGGAGAGTCTTCCAAGACTAAGGCAGCGCCAGCACAAGCAAAGAAGGAAGTTTTAACAAACGATCACTGTGCCATGAGTGCACACACGCCACTTGAGCGGGAGTGGGGAGACATCGAACTGTAGTCAAGCAGACTATAGGCGATGAGGGGCAAGATCCTTGAGGTATCAGCCTCTTGGATTAGACCTTGCTACAGGAGCTCCAACGAGGAGTAGCAGGACTAGCCGAGTTGGTAGAGACAGATGCGGATGGAGCGACAGACATAGCTACAGTGCATGAGTCCCGAGACAGCACAGAGCTAGCAGGCTGCAGCAATGCGAGAGGCACAGGAGTGTTGCACCAGTGCAAGACGACACAAAGAGATGTGCAACGGTGCGAGATGCAGGAGAGTTGTTGCAGCAGCACAGAGGTCAAAGAGGGAGCACTTATTTACAACAGAGGGAGCTTCAGCATCAGAGGGTGTTTCTAGCCCAGTAGGGAGGTCAGTTGGGAGATGAATTACTTACTTCTCAGTAACTGAGTTGCAGTGCAGCAGTGGGCAGCACAATGCAACATGATGAGAGGAGGTGCAGTGCAGATGCAGTGATGGGAGGAAGGACCAGCAGCAGTACAGATGCAGAGGGAGCTGTCATACAGATGCAGCAGTGGCAGTGGCAGAACCATGGGCAGTAGTATAGGATGCAACAGTGCAGAGGATGTTGGGCAAGAAGGCCTAGCATCAGCACAAGTACCGATGTCAGATGATTAGAGTAATTCTTAGTGAGGAGTATTGCTAGAGCACATTCCTCGCTAAGAAGGAGTGTTGATTTGGGGTAGCATCGGATGTGCTCTAGCCACAAAATTTGGTGGAAAGGTTGGGGCACATGAGATCTCCAGTACCCAAAAAGGGTTTGGGCAGATTCTAAACAGATCAGGAGATATTAAAATAATTAATATTTTTAATGTAGTCCCTAAGTCTAAACTTAGGGAAAATAAAATATTAATGTGTATTAATATGAATATGTGTTAGAATGGTCCAAAAGACATGGATCAAGCTAGATCTAATCTTAGCAGTTGATTAGGGACTTAATCTCAGCCGTTGAGATGTCAACAGGAAAAGTATAAGAGGAGGCTTGAGGGTCACTTAGAGAGTACACGAGATGATCAGTCATTCTATTCTCTAGAGCGGGGTTTGCTAAGAGAGATAGAATCAATGATCAGAAAAGTAGTTGAGGGCCATTGCCTCCTAGGGCTGACACAGGGCTAGCGTGAGATAGAGAGGGGCTGACGCAGTGCAGTTTGGGCAGACGCTGGGGTTGTAGAGCAGTTTTGTACTGACAAACTGCCGGAAGGGTTTTTTCCAGGGTTTCAGCCAGGAGATTTCTCTCAAACTGTGAGGTATAGCTGCTAAGGAAATTCTCTGTTGGGTAGGCCAGTTTCGGCACCCAGATTGTACTCTGAAATTGCTTAATAAGAAAACCCTCAAATAGTTGCATCGGTTTTCCCGCATTAGGTTTTTCCGGGGACATTAGTCCAAAAATAATGGTGTTATGTGGTGTGTTTGTTCTTGTTTCTTTTAGTTGTTGATCTGTAATATGTTGAGCATGCACTAGAGTTTATTTTCAGTATTTATTTTGTAAATAACTTGTTAAAGGAAAAATAACAAGTAGGTAGGAATAAATCAGAAAAAGTGCATGAAGGGTTTCTAAACTAAGTAAACTTAGAAACTTCAACATCTGTGTGCCATGGTTGCAACACGTAGGGCTCCTCCTTGTCACCTTCTTGCCACCTGCAAATCAACCTAGAGACAACTAGACAACAGTGGAATCTAACCTAGAGACAACTAGATAGCAGTGGACTCTAACCTAGAGACAAGACCTGCGTGAGAACTACACCTATGCGAGAGACATCAAACAAACTCCTATGACAGCATGAAGTTTATGGTAGCAAAGCTAAATACAAATAAACGAGTTAGCGACAAGAAGCTACACGGTGTCAATATGTAGGGAAAATGGATAGAAGACTAATAAAGTGTATCTGTGACCCACCATAAGACTGACCAATCACACTTTTCATATAAAAAGCATCGTTACTCCGTCGTTTAACACAGTTGTCAAATTTTGTAGCGAGATAGGTGTTCGAAGAGACAAATCCACTATGTAAGTGTCAGGGACTTTCGTAGCAAACCATTGGTTCCCCTAACTGGAGTTGCAACGAATTTCTGCAAAACTGTCAAAATGCCAATCATGAACAAATAAGCCCGACACACATGGAAATTTGGATTTTAACCTTTATGATTGACCCTATTTTAACTCATATTGACCCTACATAATGACAAGATGACCAAATGACACTTTGTACATGAACTTTTATTTTGAGAAATTTTTAAAAACCTAGCTAATTTGACCAATTGACTCAAAAACTATTTCTAAGTGTTATCATGGATAACAGGATCCATTATCCTTGTGTGTTTCCACACTTTTGGGTTGCATCAAAGACACTACAAATCTAGTATTTCTACTTCTTCTAGTTATTTTGCAGACTTTTAAGTGTAGGACAGCAGCATGTTTCTTTAAAACATGTTAAAATCAAGTGACAATCAAGGAAAAATCATCCCACTCAGTGTATGTACCCCTACCTCACTCTTTAGCATGAAAGTTAACCATCTACTGTGTATTTTGAGTGAGTTTTGCATGCTTTTGTATTTTCTACAGCTATCATGCATATATCAAACGTAACATTTTGTTTCAACTAACTCCTAACATTCATCATACTTGGTCCTTATAGTCAATGATCTATTAAGTTTGTTGGTGAAGTCTATGTAAATTGTGATACCCCCCTGGCATTGTAGGAGTTGGCCTAAAGTGAGAGGAGATTATACTAAGGTGACAATGGCAGTAAGTGTATCTCATGTGTGCTTACCACTTAGCGCCTTGACTAGACATTACCGAGGCTACTAATCTAAGTGCTAACAAAACTCTTTACAATTTAATTATAAAAGTTTGAACTGAACGAACCCTTTGTTGAAAAATGTGTAACTAGGTTCGATCTTCATAAAGTATCAAATGAACATTTGTAAATAATAAAATAAAAAAGAAATTATTATTATTGGAGCACGGGTTTCAAGCTCAAGCTCAAGTTCTTTCATTTTATAAGTCAAGCACCCATTGAGTGCTCCTAGGGTTTGTCCTAGGTCCTACGTTTAAGAGTCATTGATATTTATTGAAGACCCTATAGGCACATTGTATCTTGTAAAGAAAAAATTATTTTTGTCTTTAAAGTGTCGAAATGCCTCCAAGATCAACTCAGCCTAAGAAGTTGTCAAGTCGGCCTACATGAAGAGCCACATCCACCCTTAGAAGAGCCTATATATACAGACGAACTCATCCTCCATTAGACACACTCACTCATCTCATTCTCTATGCAAAGAAGAGGAAGAACAAAGTCGAAGAAGAGGGTACGAAGAAGAGAAAGACAAAGAAGTCAAAGTGCTTGGGCTAGATCTATCTCTCTTGTGAAGTCGAAGTTAGGGTTTCTACATTGGGTCTATCTCTAGTTCGATCTTGAAGGAAAAAAAGAAGGAGAGGCAAGCGAAGGTCACTTAGGGCACCTCACTAGCCCTAAGTCTCAAGGGAAGGCAAGCGAAGAAGAAGAGAAGGCTACTTAAGGGACATTGAAGTCTCTAGGAGGAGCAGCAGCAATTGTCATGAGACAAAATTTCAGATCTATAATAGGAGGTTGAAGTCACTACAGCAAGAGGCCGAGTTGATCTTGATCTTGGAGGGTATTTATCTGAGTCACTAAGTCATAGTATTTGTCAAAGAATCTATAGGAAGAGAAGGGATTTATAGGTTTTCCCCTCAAGAGGAGGGGCTTTGGCCCTCGCTTGCAGCCTATATATTGTGTCATTGTTCTTATTGTTTTGGTAGTTGTTTGATGTATCACACATTGTAATAATAAGGAACAAAGCTAATAAGTAAAAGGGTAACACAAACAGTTATCAAGTTAAGAGAATTAACATACTTACTGCCCTATCAAATTCTCAACATGGTATCAGAGCTAAGGTTTGCTAAGGGCATCATGGAGATCTCCTCTATAGTGAAGAAGTTCATCGAAAAGATTGCAAGCCATCTCAAGAAAGGTATTAACGAAGCATGGAATTTATTATTCTGGGTCTTGGAGACTTTATGTGCCTTAGCCTCTCCAACAATTTTCATGGCTAGAGCACATCCGATGATACCACAAATCAACACTCCCCTTTAGCAAGTAATGTGCTTTAGTAATGCTCCATCACTGAAACATCACACTAATCCTCCGCACCGGTACCTGTGCTTATGCTTGGCCTGTTGCCACACTATTTCTTCCTGTACTGCTTCCCATGACACTGCCACTACTACATCTGTACTGCAACTCCCTCTCAACATGTTGCCCATGCTGCCCCTAGCACTGCCACTGCTAACCGTTGCACTGCAAACCAGTTACCAAGAAGCAAGTAACTGTCTTCACCCAAATACTGACATCCCGGTCGGTCTAGAAGCCTCATGATGCTGAAGCTGCCTCTACTACTATCTTATGCTCCCTCTGTTGCCACTACGCTCCTGCATATACCTATGTGCCTCTCGCATCGCTGCAACCTCCACTACATTTGCCTCAAATTTCCGCACTGAAGCATTGCCTTGCTGCTCCACAACACTTTGCTCCACCTGACCTTTGTCATCCTGCTATTGTTGCTAAGGGCTTCCGTAGCCAGATATGATCCAAGAGTTTGGGCACCTCAAGGATCCTACCCCTAGTATGTAGTCATCCTGACTACAACTCGATGTCTCCCCACCTCTTCTCTACAGGTGCATGAGCACTCATCGCACAGTCGTCATCAGTCTCGACCTCTTTCTCCGCCTTAGCTGGAGCTGCCTTAGAATCGAAAGCCTCTCCCTTGTTTTTCTTCCTGGGACACTGGGATGCATAATGTCCCAGCTCCCCACAATGGAAGCATTTCACCTTGGAGATATCCATTTTCTTCCTCTTCCTCTGATGTCCCACAAATGCTAGAGTTGCATCCTCCAGCTCCTCTTTCTTGATTCGACCTCCCTTACCACTACTCCCCGCCTTGGTCATCCACCTGATCTCTTCTTGGCGAAGAGCTGCCACATCTCCTCCCAACCGAGAAGAGTAACCCTGCACAAAATACTTTGGACAAATGTCTCCCACTCCTCAGAGACTACATTCAGGGCAATCCTAACCATAAATTTTGGATCTGGTGTACACCCCACGAAAGTAAGTTGGTCACGAATCTCTTGCAACCTGAGAAGGAATGATCTATCTGCTCTCCTTTCTGCATCTGATACAACCACAGCTGATTTTTCAATAGAATCTTCAACTGCACAGAATTGCCCTGATACAAGGTCTTCAAAGTGTCCCACATCACCTTTGTTGTGTTCTTTTCAGCAATATGTGGTACGACATGATCTTTGACCCAGTCAAGGATCATGCACTTCGCCCTTGCCATTGCATCCTCATACTTCTCATTTTCAACTGGGTCGACTGAGACAACCATGGTTCTCAAGGCAAAGTCCTTGATGCGATGTCGATCCAGGACTGCCAAGATCCTGGCCTTCCAGATGACAAAGTTGGAAGCATCGTCCAACCTGTCCCGATCCCTCAGTTCGTTCACTGCCATTTTAGTTCCTCTTCTGGACTCCCTCTGAGTTTCGACTTTCCTACTGGAAATCTCCCTCTAAGTCTTGATTTTCCTCCTAGAAATCCTTTGACCAATTGTCGAACCGCTCCTCTCCAATCCTCCTTGCAACTGCAACTCGAATCTGGATTTCTTGACCAGAAATTCGTTAACGTAGCAATTCCCTCTACTTTGGTTCCGTCCCCTTAGGTACCGTTCAGCACTGACAAAAACAGCACCCCACCAACTTCTCAATCACAATCTACCCACGGCTCCCTAAGCCCTGGCAACTAAAGAAACTGAGGCTTTCAGGTTCTACGCAATCCCGACAACAACATAATCTTCTCCTCCTGGCCACAGCGTCGATCTTTCCTGGCTGAGAAAGATGACTGGGCACTGCGTAGGTTTGATCTGCCCCTCTGACCCTTATTTTGGCTCGAAATGATGACGCGGGCTCTCTGTGTCACTTCTTCTATGTTGCTCCTACTTTGGAATAGCATTGTCTCTTGGGACAGCTGCTATTGCTGCAAATAATTCAAATTTCTACTAGTGCCTTCAGTTCTCCTGTGATCTGCAATCCTCTGATACCATGTTGAAATTTCTAAGTCTAACACGTTAGAAATCCCTACTACGTTATCTAGCTTATTTTCTCCTACTTGTTATTTTCATTAACAAGTTATTTATAGATATAAATATTAAAAATAAACACAAATGCAGCCTTAACACATATACAGATCAGAAAATGAAATAACTAAGACAAACACACAAGGGACACCGTTATTTTTGGACAATCGTCCCCGGAAAAACCCAATGCGGGAAAATCAGTGCATCAAATATGAGGGTTTTATTATTATGCAGTTTTTCAATACATCTAGGGTGCCAGAAATGGCTCACCTAACAAAGAATGTCCTCGGCAATAGTACCTCTCCTCAGAGACAAATATTCAGGCTGATCAATCACCAGATGAATGATCCCACAGCAACAATGGCAGCTCCTTAGATGGACAGCGAAAGTTGCTCCAAGGCTTCTCTGTGTCACTCTGCACGGACTACGTCACACTTCCCGGCTCACCAGCACTTAGTCTGCCCCACGAAAATCTCCTGGTGTTGCTTCTTGGTCCTACGTCAGCTTTGCTAGCCTCTGCGCAGCTACTAAAGCCTCTGTGTCAGCCCCTTGGCTCTCTACGTCACCCACGCTGGACTCTTTAGCCTCTGCGTAGCTCCCAGCTGCCTCTGCACCAGCCTTCCCAGTTCTGTGTTTTCTCTCTGGCACTATCTTTGCCTCTCTACTATGTATTCTCAGCCTTGTGTCGAACTGCGCCTCGTTGCAACAGATCACTAGTTCAATTCTCTTAGCAAACCCTGCTCCAGAAAATCGAACTAACTGATCAATTATGGTGTATCTCCAACTGACTCTCTAGCCTCCTCTTATACTTTTCCTGTTGAGTCTTCAACGACCGAGATTAAGTCTCTAATCAATGACTAAAATTCGATTTGGCTTGATCCATGTCATTTAGAACATTCTCGCCCATTTTTATATTAATACCCATTAATATTTTAATTTTCCTAAGTTTAAACTTAGGCACCCCATTAAAAATATTAGTTATTTTAATATCTCTCCAACCGGGTGGAATTTTCGCAAACCATTTCTGGGACTTGGAGATCTTATGTGCCTTAGCCTCTCCACCAATTTTCATGGCTAGAGCACATCCGATGCTACCACAAATCAACAATTATAACATAATAATATCACAAAAATAGATTTGATTCATAGATCCATACACTTATAAATTGATTTATCTTATTTGGATCTAATCGATTTATGCTTTAGTTTATCGATGCTGCAATTTACTTGTATGAAGCATCACATCTAAACATTTTCTGAAGAGTTGAATCCTTTCATGATATATTCATCGTCATTAAGCTTTTCTCTCTAAGGGTCTCAAAGATAAATCTCCTACACTTAATTTCATTTCATTATTCACATCTGGGATAGCCCCCTTGGCCTTAACAGATTCAACGAAAAGTGTGAGGAGAATTTTACTGAGGTCACAGTGGTACTTCTGCTAGACTCACCTCAAACGTGCATCCTTGTAGTAGGGATTTTTCCACTTAGATGTGAGTTGAAAAGGTAACATGCACTACTTTACTTAACCACTTTATTTTTTAATGACAATTAACTCACTCAACATAACGTGAGTTTACTACATGTTTGGACTCTATTATTTGAGTGTTATATATCTCTCAGCATAACAGGAAGGTGACCACTTGAAAGTATTTAATATATATATATATATACTCAAGTGACAAACTCTTAATTCTCAACGTAAGGGGGAGGTGACCACTTTAAATTATTCATCATATCATTTATATACTAACCACCATATATTCCAACTACTCCAACTCCATCATAATTGAAATGAATCAACCACTTCAAAATGCTGACCAACCATCTTGTACAATCCTGCAAATGCTGACATGCCTTCAGCTTTTTTTGGGCATTCTAAACACTAGTAATAGCCACAGGGATTCACCTCAATAGAACCCAAAAGCGTCATGTTAAAGGCAGATCAGAACAAGGGGACCAAGACTGACAATATGTTTGTATCTGTCTAGATATAAAGATACATGGAAGGATGGATGGATATAAATATTTATACAAGTTAACGTGAAACAAAGCATCCAACCAAATATGACTCTTTGTGGGAAGTTAATATATTCATCAAATGAAAATTGCGACTATAGATAAACAAATTTAAAAAAAAAAAAAAAGAAAAAAACTTCTTGCAGAAAACAAACAGCATAGCCAAAGGGATAGTCCACTTGCCTTAAAATCACTGTTCACTAGTATCTCTTGTAGCTTCGATACAAGTTCATATGATATTATGTTGAAAACACCATCCAGCTGAATAGTCTGTTTACTAGATGTCTGCACAATATTGAAGTTCCCAATGTTTGACCCTGCCCACTGTGACATGACCACCTGCACATCAATTTACCCTGTGAGATCAGGAGAATATATGACCAAATGCAGAGAAAATGCTAAAAGACACGCAGCTCAAGAAAGAACAGTTCACATATTGCATAGTCACATGTAAGCATTAAAACTTAATACGAATGGGAATACAGGCAAATTTTCGAACACTCACATCAATTTTGAAGGTATATCAATAGCAACTCATAATGAGAATCTTAATGATCTCAAGAATGCATATAAATGCTATAGCCCAAACTCAATTTGTTTGATGAAGAAGATCCCCCTTACTTTGGCTCTATTATGTGATGAACAATCACTAACCATACCATGATGAAGAGGCCTAAATCATTGTCAATAGTAAATACTGAATACAATATAAGGCTCATTTAACCTTGCAACATTTAGAGAAACGCCACTGTCTACTTGAAACGAAAACTACTCCAGGAATCAACCTTCATTTTTCACATTGAACATATAGTTCAAAACATGTTACATATATAAGCAGATGTTAAATGTCGGAGGAAAAATCAAAAGAAAATGTAGAGCATGTACACTGATTACAAGATAAAGCATACAGAATAGACTAGGCAAGCAGACATCAACCAAGAAGCCCTCTTAAAATGAATTTTCCGAAGGCAGCTTCAGTGTGATGTTCAAGAATGTTAGCGAATACATCCTATGATTTGGCATTAACAGTTTTTAGATACATTCAGTGTGTTATATCTCATTTTGCATGAGGCCTGCACTAGCTAGCTTTTCACTACTCTTCTGATTTCCATCACAAAGGCACCTGATAATCTAACTTTCACATTTGTTAGAGGTGGATGCCACATCATGACAAATACCTCCCTTGATGGAACAGCCTGGCTCCTTTGGGCATGTTTGACATTGTATTGTCATCCTCATTTGACTGGCTTCATGATTTTGTAGAGTGCTCAGCATCCTCCCCTTGCCATCACTTTATTCCACATTCATTTGTGTTGATTAGACATATGGTCTAAGAGTGATTGGAGCCTTGGGTGCAAGAATGGATTAACTTTCATGGATGCTTTCCACATGTAGATGGATGGCTTATAATGTAAGGAAAGGTTTTATGTAGAGCACTCCCTTTCCTTGTCTCACATTCGGAGGAATATGCTGAATTGCCATTATTTCATACAACCTTTGATCAGGTCATTCCACTTCTTGATGAGGTGCTTGAACTTTCTCATGACTTGGAATGTGATTAATGATTTGTTTGACTCATCCTTCCTTGGATCTAGTACTTCGCACATATATTACGGAAGCATGACTAAAACAATCCAGCTTATCAGGCCACTATCACACCTTCTCATGCATTATTGGTTCACACATCGCACTTTTATGTTTGGACTCTGGAGAAGTACCTCATTGGAAATATTGAGAAGGAGTGGAATCAGTATTTCTCTTCAATTAGTATATTTTTAATTTTCAAAGCATTACATTCATTAAATTATCATCACATCACATGAACAACAAACAACACCATTCAACAATGCACAAACATCAAGACAATAGACAATAGATTTTAGGTGGAAACCCTTATGGGACAAAAACCATTGAACGCTTTTCAATATTTGTCTTAAATAATTTACATCGATTAGGAAGTTCCAACTTCTAAAATTTTCAGCTCCAACTGAAGGAGACTCCAACCTGAAAGACGTTCCAACACCCTGGTTTACCAGCTCCAACAGGAAGGACACTCCAATGTCTTGGCTTTATCAATGCCCACTGAAAGTACGCCCTATGCGGGCTCCAACCTGGTCTAGTACCACCCAGCCTCCCTGAAGTGTTCTCAGGCTCCAACCTGGTCTAGTACCACCCTGCCTCCCTGAAGTGTTCTCAGGCTCCAACCAAAAGGAGACTCGACTCTCCTACCTTGCACCACTCTGCCACTGAAGCGAACAAAGTTCCTTCCTCAAATTAATTACTCCAGAAGACTTGGAATATAAAGATATCCATGAAGATACAAATATTATATATTAAATGTATGAATATGAATGATACAATGAGAGTGAGGGACCTGTATATATAGTCGGGTAAGTACCCTTTCACGAATAGGCATGTCTGTAGAGACATGCCTCTTTGTTTAACTAATAATTAACTAACTAATCATTATTACAATTATTTATATTTATATTTATATTATTTATATATATTTTTTCGTAACAAATGCCTTTCTCTTCAAAAAAGCATTGTCCTCAAAGCTTGTTGATGCAAAAGGCTTGATCTCTTTTTCGATTTCGAATGTCTTTTTGTCTCGGCACTATCATCTTCGTTGATACAAGTTGATATGATCTTCTAGGTGACAAACAAAATTGTCGCACTGAGAAGGGATCAGATCATCCTAGATTAATCATCTATGGAGTATTCTGATCACTGAAATTTTGTAACAAATCATCATCATAGGACTGGATTGAGGTTACATCAATATTCTTTGGAACATCAGTTTGTGGTTTCTATTCTAAATGGTCCCGATACGTAGCATGGTTGAATTGTCTACTCTCATGATTTGGATGTCGATAGGGAACTTTTTTTGTTTGACTTTCCCTTATTAAGTGTGTGGAAATTTTTTTATTTACTTCAAGTGACGATGTTGTTGAATTGGTTACAGAACCTTCACTTCGGATGTTTATCATCTAAACTGCAACATCTAAGTTTGTATTTTCTTCAACTGACTTGTCTTCTTCTTGAGTTGTCATATTCACTGGATCGATGTTCGTTTTTTCTTCAACTTGAATTCCTACATTTGAAGATTTCGACGCTTCCTTTTCAACAGGTTATTGCCCCTTGTTTTCCAACAACTTCTTATCCTTCTTAATTTGCGTTAGTAATTTTTCACTATGGTCTCTAAGTCAAGAAACTTTCTCATTCTTGTCAGCAGTGATTTTGTCAACTTCCTTTTGCATATTTGTATCGCTTTTTTACTTTCTTGAAGAATTACTTTTGAGATTTCTTATTTGTCTTTTGGCATCACTGAATTTGGCTTCAAAGGAACATTTTGTAGCGTTAATTTTTCTTTTTGTGGGAAAATGTCAAAAACTTATTTTTCGTATTTAGAATAAAGAACCCTAGAGTTTCCGTCCAGGGTGAGCCCAAAACAATGTCACCTAGATTGCTCCATAGAGATTGAACAGAAAATTGTGATATAAAAATATAATCGCCAATGTTTAATTGTAATTTGGTTATGTCATATTGTTTTCTACCCAAACAGTCTAAACTCTCAATTATATTTGACTCCGAAATCACCAATTGGTTAGCAAGGTTAGAATTTATATAGCTTTTCCCTTCAGTGGGAGAGAGAAATAATAACATCTTTGCCTACAAGACTCCCTTTAATTCTGAATAGCACTAGAGTAGCGCAACATGAAGTTCCAAAAAATCGTCCTTCCTTTACTTTCGAACTAGATGCCGTTTTTCTTGTCAAGATGAACTTCGCCAATGATACTTTGATTGGGACTTTTGAGTTGAATTTAAAACTTTTTACTCTTTTATACTTTTTGCCCTTTTTCCAAAGTATTCTCTTTTTAAGAATTACTTATATATATATATATATATATATATATATTATATATATATATATATATAAGAGTAATGAATCCTTAATAATTTTACTTTTTTGTAATTTGTACTTTTAACTTACACTTCTTATAATTTTGTTAAATGGAACTTTTGATATATATATATATATATATATATATATATATAATATATATATATATATATATATATATATATATATATATATATATATTATATATATATATATATATACTATATATTATAAGTCCCAAGGGTTAGCTCAATTGGTCAAAAACCGTGCCTCGCCATTGGGGAGTTCACAAGGTCGAATCTGCGCCGAAGCCCTTGGGGTCAGGTCTTGCCAGTAGGCCGAGGGGCGATTAGCCCAGATTTTTCCGTGGATGTAGCGACCACTCACTGACCAGGGTGTTCATGAACCACACTATAAAAAAAATTAAAAAAAAAAAAAAAAAATATATATATATATATATATAACTAGGGTAGTCAACTATTTTTTTATACCAACTCAAGCGAATTGTTATACCATGAAGCATTGTGACTTCTTTTCTTTTTTCTTTTTTTGGAGACGGGTTGTACAGATTAGTGTGGTTGGAGATGGATTGTTGTATGGAGAGGTGAACGATATATTTTTCGGTTGGATTAGACAGGTGCAACCGCAATGACAGCGAGCAAGTATGGATGAGGAGCGAATCAGTTAGATTGCAACTCAATTGGTGGCTATAGTGAGGTGGAACGGGTGAATCAATGGACTATTTGGTGGAAGTGTCGAACAAGGAGGGTGGTGTAGGGGCGTGCTATGTCAGTGTTGTGGGAGGGCTGCAAACAACATGTATGTATGATTTACAGGCGACGTCATGGTAAAAGATGGAGGTGACAAGAGAATCTAGTTGCGTCTTTTGCAGTCCGTCAACCAACAGCTAGGGCGGTGCTTTGGCAGGCATCGGGTTACAGTAAGGGTTATAGCAACAACAACGGTGGTGGGCTTCGTGCTCAATGGCGACAACAACTTCGGGTATTTTCCAGACAGATTATTCGATTTTTTCTTCTTTTTTTAATATATGATCTTTTTAAAATTTATTTATTTTTAATATGTACCTTTTATATTTTTTTTTTTTTCATTTTTTTAACCCCTTTTAATATATAATTTTTTTAATCTCTTTTTTTCTATATAAATTTTTTAATAATCCCTTATTTTATAATATAGTTTTTTATATGATTTTTTTTAAATCATTTTTTGTGTATTTTTATTTTGTTTTAATTTATTTACTTATATTTTTTTCGTCTCTTTTTTTTATAGTTGTTTTTCGTTCTTTTTTTTAATGGCCAAAGGGCAACTGGCGAATTGGAGACCCTCCAAAAGCTTGTAGCAAAATGCTTCAACGGCAACAAAGTTGACGAATTTCGATGGCCAAGGACCTGGATCTAGGAATGAGCTTTGTGCAGCGGTGAAGCGACCAAAGGGTCTAACTTCTCTAATACCAAATGAAGCGAACAGAGTTCCTTCTTCAGATTAATTACTCCAGAAGACTTGGAATATAAACATATCCATGAGGATACAAATATTATATATTAAATGTATGAATATGAATGATACAATGAGAGTGAAGGCCCTGTATATATAGCTAGGTAAGTACCCTTTCACGAACAAGCATGTCTATAGAGACATGCCTCTTTGTTTAACTAATTATTAACTAAGAAATCATTATTACAATTATTTATATATATTCATTCGTAATAGCCACCCTAATCAGTTGGCAGATCACGTTTCATATATTTTCAGACTGGATCCACTTGTGCTCAATAACAATACAAAACAAACTGCAATACTTTTCTCTCAATCACTACTATTTATTATCAACATGTCATCAACCATCCGCACATATAGTCCTAGTTCAAGCAACACTAAAAACCCTAGCATTCATCAATTGTCCACACATGTCAATAACCCTGCTCAATGTCCCTATATCAAACCCTTGGCAGTAACATGCTACAAATAGCAAACTCTAACAATTCTGCTTCAATAGGTACATCAATAACAAACTAGTTCACTACTCAGCATTCTTCAGCAATATTGAAAACCTCTGTTCATTATACATATCAAACCCTACTGTTACCACTGCTTAACATGTATCTATGTTGACAACCCTAGCAGCAGCAATGTATTATCCCTGCATAGTCAACTCCGCAAAACCTTATCTCAGATGCTCTGCTCAATGACAAATCCTCAGCATTTGGCTACAACTCTGCTCTCTTGCTCAAACAATATCAATCTATCGTAGAGGCATTGCAAACCCAAGCTCAAAAGTCTGCCAAATACATCAGCCTAGCAGTATCAATACTTTCCAATCACAAACCCTAGGTCATCAACATTTTTAATCATATCAACATAAATGTCCTCAGACCAGCAAAACTCTGTAAAAGTGACAACTTAGATCAAACAATGCCATTTCAAAGTTCCAAAATCAGAATGACTGTCATATCGCTGCATAATAAGATCTGCCAAGCAGAGGCATAATCATAGGCATCAATGATATAGAGATCTCAATTTACCATTGACACTTTGCTCAATTCTAGAACTGAACTTTGCTATGATGACAACCCCTGGGCATTTACTAGCTCTCAATTCACTATCAAACCATACAAAAATACCTCAAACATAGAATATTCAGTTTCCGCAAGATTAGAGAAGGATAAACAACAGCAACACATATATCAAATTCATAAGTGAACTTTGCTCAAATAAATAAGCCTTTTCCCTGCATAATGATCCGTGCATTCATTTAAACCCCGCATTCAACCTCTAACAGTATGAGACAAATAATGAATTTTTCTGCAAAACAGTATTTCCAAAACCTTTGACAATCCCACTCTGTCACAACTCTCAGCGAAAAAATGGTAATGGTATATAGTGTGGATAAATGAAAAACATCCAGCGATTAACTACCATGCTTTCTTGCTCAAAACCTATTCTATGTGCAGTAATTATGTTTGATTTCATCAACACAGATTCTGGACAATACAAACTCAGAAAAATGAGTTACCAGACTTGCACGAGATCCCTCACAATTCAAGCAATTCGATTCTGGAAATTTTGTTCAACAAATCCTAGCTCAGTTCTATATGTAATTGATCGCTAAAATGAATCTTCACGCTGGTGTCAATAAGACATAGAACAACGTACAATGACACGCACAAGCCAAGACCCCTTCAGACTTGCCCTATATTTCAAACAATGTGCAAGACCATATTTACATGTGGATATCAACTAAGACAAATATTCAAAAGCCAAATGTATATATATAGAAATTAATCGTTGATGACCAATTGTAGAATTCAGAATGCACGCACAGCTTGACAGAACTTCAATGCACAGGTATATACAAAAATTTGCAGAATCCACTGCACTTTTCATTACTTAGACTGCAAATGATTCATACGCACCCACAAAATAGATAGCATGCAATCAATTATATTTCACTGCCAAAGTGCCAAAACTATACGATCAATCTTACGTTGACTCAAAACAAGAGAAGTGGACCTTTGTTGCTGTTAAACAGACATGGACAGCGAGAACAAATATAAATGATAAAGCATGCAATACGATTTTATTAACAATTTGATATACATTTATAGTACATTTGGTGACCGTTGGGATTCACATCCCAAGGTCCCTTGGACTGCTTTGTCCATTCGGCTTTCACACTAACCCATTTAGGATTAGGTGTCCAACATTCCCCCCCTTAATCCGAAGGGCTATGTATGAGTCCAAGAAAAGAGTTGTAATACAAAATGTGCAAAAATGCATGGCAGCACAAGGCTGAATGTGCTCTCTGAAATGTTGGTATAATAGGGCGGTGGTTTAAGGATGACCACCAACATTGGAACGCTTAGTGCAGTTCCCGGAACTCTTCCAAAACTGGCAAGAAGCTGAAGTCTTCTGCTAGAGGAAGTGATCCTATTGTTTCAAAGAGGGAAACCTTCAACCATAAAGGGAGGCCTCACCCCATATAAAAGGTAAAACTTCAACCTGTAAAAGGGAAGTCTCAACCTGTGATGGTTTAAGGATGACCAAAAACTCTGGAATGCTTATGCAATTCCTGGAACTCTTCCAAAACTGGCAAAGAAGCTGGAGTCTTCCTGCTAGAGGAAGTGTTCTTCAATTTTGTTCCTGAACTCTTCCAAACTGCAAAGAAGCGAAGTCTTCTGCTAGAGAAGTGTTCCAGATTGCCTACTGAAGGCATGTTCACGGACATTTGTGTCTCTGGCTACAACTCTGAAACTGGTGTGGCAGGTTGTGGCTCAGGCTCGCTTGATGTGGCTTTGAAGCTTGTAGATGACCATCATTTCCCCCCCTGTCAGATACAAGGTGAGAAGATGGGGAAACTCAACTGCAAGACTGTTCAATATTCTGGAACAAGTTCTGACATGTGTTTGAAATATATTCTTGGTTGTTGATGCCCATTGCCAAGAAGCGATCCATCCTAGATGAATCTTTGTTCTTGCAGGACGATTGTTTTTGAAGCATTTGTTTGAAGAATGACTGGTTTTATGACAGTGCTTACATGGATGAAGATCAAAAAAATGATCTTTCAGATGGCCAAATCGATCACAGTGTTGGCATTTCACGATCTGTTGTTGTTGTTGCTGTTGTGGAAGAGGAGCAGAGTCTGGAACAGCTGAGGCTGAACTGTCATGAGGAGCAGGTGAACTGTCATGAATGAAACCAGCACTCTGAAACTGAATGGGTTTTGAGTAGTCTGGAATATGAAAGGACAAGTCCTTGTCATATCCAAGACCAGTTTTGTGCTTGTTGTGGACAAGCTGTTCCCAAGGTCTGATGATGGGCTTGGGAAGTGCAGACTGAGTTTCTGCATCTGCATGTACAATTGTTGCATTATTAATTTGCTGTTTATGGGAGTCTGTTTCAATCTTCTGAACAGAAACAGGTTCAGAAAGATGACTCCAATGCTGTAGTTCTTCTTGCTGCAGCTTTGTCTCAAGCTGCAAAAACTCAATATTCTCCTGTACATTATGCAGGCATGTCTCAATGTCATAGAGAGTGTCTTTCCTTATTTGCACTGTGTTGTGAGTCGTTGATACGATTAGAGTTCTCACTAACTCCAATAATCGATGAATTTTTGTCATTATTTAAACAACTCAAGTCAACAAATGATCACAAATGTACTTTTAAAGGCAAATTGCAATATTCTTCAAAATTAAAAGTGCCTGATGATAAGAGGGAAATCTTGAAAATTGATTCTCCTTTATGTTCGGTTGTCAAATAAATTCCTCTATTGTATGCCAACAAACAATAAGTACCATGTTCATAAATTTACCTCGATGCCAAGTAACTAATCATAGATCAGAAAATCTTCTTTTTGCTATGCTTGTAGATGACTTTTGTTATCTTCACACTTTTATGTTGTAGATGGAGTCTCTGTTGATCTAAACGTTTGTGACTTAAGTACCCTTCAATGGTCAAACCCTGACTCCGTGTTTTCTTTGCCAACTATTCTTTGATAAACTTCAAGTACGCTAACCAGATATATAGGACAACTGTTGTTTAGTGTGGAGGGAGAGATTTGTATTGATTTCACAAGGGCTAGTTCCTCTGAGCAAAGGATTTAAAGTTTGATCTCCAGAGACCTCCCAAATCACATATGTGTAACTCTAATTATGAGATCGCAAAGACTGCCTGGACTGAATATTTTAAGGGCTGTCTATCTAGAAGTCATAATGAACAGACCTTGATCCGAAGAAACCCTCAATCAATCTGTAGACTTAGAACAGAGATCACCTCAAACATGTCATTGTTCTGTTAATTCAAGGGAGAACAAATATCTATAGGTCTGATGTTCCAAGTTTGCCTGAATGTCAACAAGTAGACTGCTCCAACCGATATGTCAAATAAAACACGAAAATGATTCTCCTTTGCAAGATACTCAGAACTTTAAGGACCGCAGGTACATGAATATCCACAGAAATATATCTTGTTTAAGAAACACTCGCTCTGTCACTAGATTAGCTCACGTCCATGTTCAACGCCAGATGCAGGTAAGCCACCAAATCGTGACATCAGTTCATGTCGGCATTGGGTTTCAGATATGGAGAATGTGTGTTGTTGTCCACCCGAAGCTCACATTTAACATGACAATAAGCCCACGATATTTGCTCTAGAACCTTCACGATCCTCTTTACGTTCTCCGAACATTGATTCATCACGTGCATCTACTCGTTCAAGAAGAAGCCGAAAACCTTAGTAATAACATCGTTAATGTTAACAACTCTTAGCACTCTACACCTAAATATATCCAATCTCCGCCCAAAGGCGCAGTTCCCAACGCGGGGACCTCCCAATCAAACACTTCAGGTGCCTCTGCCTGTGAATCTCATGCACAGATAGCCAGATACACTGACTCCAGTGAAATGTAATGGCGGAAGGAGCTAAGAGATTAATCAATCAGAATCGTAACAGAGGCCGTCGAGAAGGCCATCTCTGAATGAATTTAGTAAAGAAGGCAACACCAGCAAGAATTCCGACACCTCAAAGGCCGCGATCGTCTGATTCTTGATGATCCAGGAGACAAGGTTACCGAGAATCGATATTGATTCCATACAGTGAAGAATTATGACATGATTCTCCGACTAATGTCTTCTCCGCTGCTCTTAGTGGAGGATTTGCATATGCCATGAAGCTCGAACTGCAAGCGTGGCGCTTGCAACAATTCCAACCAGTCTCACAAAAGGAGGCGGGCAACGAAAGGGATCAAATCCTGCGTTGGAGTACACTACAGAATGTCGACACCGTCACCAACGACACTGACATTTTGTATCTCTGTATCCCTGTCATCTGTACTTCTCTACCTGCAGCAAGACTGATAACTGTCATTCTCAACTCTAAATACTATTTTTAGACTCTGTTATCCATTGCAACCTCTCTTTGGACCGTTGGCATATATTTTGCACACTCAACGCATACTTCATTTCCACAACCTGTAAATTTGAATCATTCTCTGGAATGAAGGGTTTGTATAGGTAGGCAACGATATTCAAGGCGTTATCTAGCAGATGCCATAGCAAGCAAGAGAATCAAACTATTATGGTCTTTGGAAATTCAATGAATATACATAAAACCTCTCAGGTCTGGCATATGCTCTGCCTTGAAGTTTGGAGTGTAACGTATGCCATGTACCTATCATAACGCTTCAGATTTTGCAGGTAGAGTAACATTCAACCTTTTAGATTTCTTTTATTTGCCATCACGCACCATGCAATCAACACAATACATGATACATCTATGCGTTCTTGTAACCTCTCTGTCTCACGTCTGCTTCAATATAATGCATATCTTAACCGTAATTAGCGCATTGAAACGATTCTTTCTGCCATATTCAAACGCTTCTTTCTGCCATTTGCATATACTCTGTCCATTATTTTCATCGAACTGGAACTCGAACTCACAGTGGAATGCATACAATGGAGGCGCAGGTGCAATAATCAGGACAGAGGCGTTATGTCAGGACTGAGTAATCAGGGGAATGCAGCCAAATCGCCATTATCATCAGCAGCTAAATCGCAGAAGCGGAATCCCTCCCAATAATTCACACCGTTCTTTCCAGCGGAATAATCCAAAATGGAAGGACAGAGGCGTTATTGTCAAGCCAGGCAGCGTTACTCTTTCAGTCGTTTGGTATGCAGCTTCAGAGTTGTTTTCATAAAAATGTCAAGCAGCGTTTCCTTCAGGTATGGGACAGAGGAGCAGAAGGCAGGCCGTGCTGGTCAGGTGGCAGCTAAATTTAAGGCAAACAGGCCACTCATCATGGCTCTGATACCATGTTAAACAGACATGGCGAGGGATAACAAATAGGAAAACAATAGGAAAGATAAATCATTCAGTACCATTTTTATTCACAAAAGATGTACATTTATAGTACAATATGGTGACCGTTGGGATTCACATCCCAAGGTCCCTTGGACTGCTTGTCCATTCGGCTTCCACGCTAACCCTTTACGATTAGGTGTCCAACAGAATCAATCACTATAGTCAAAGGATTGTTAATATATTTTGATGAAGACTCAATCAGTATGGTCTCCACCCTTCCAAAGGGGGTACATTGGAGTAAATAAGAAAGGCATGAAGCTATCAATGCAAAGAGAGGATTTTTCCTCCCTAATGAATAGCCATGTGAGGATAAGAATGTGATTAGAAGGTAAATCTTGCCTTACCTTTGGCATGAGATAGCTTACCATGTTCTTAATTACATCTCTTGTGAGAGAAGGTTTAGCATAGTGTATGCTTACCAATTTAGACTCATCTACCAACTAAGATTTCAAGTTGATCTACCAAATCATGAGCGGTTAAGTGTCCCATAGTTCCTCCTCCAATCCCTAAATGAGATGAGAACCAAGGTCAAGGAGGGTAAATATAATTACCTATCCCATCATCACCTAATTAGATTAATAGTAAGAGTTGTATTAGAACATATTCAGTACACCATTCCCTCAGTAGCCTTTGCGGAAATGGACAGACAAGCCTCCTTAGAGGCCCAAGATGAGTTATAAAAACCTCAAATGTAGTTTGCAAAACCTAAAATAGAATAGGCAGGACCCCAAGAAGAGGTTGAAAAAACCCAAAAGAGGCCAACTAAGAAGAGGAAATAAAAGGTAGTGGCAAGCCCTGTAGAGCAGGGAGAAGGAAAATAACTCTTGGAGGAAGAAGAAAAGGAAATTGCAACTACATTGGCAACACTTAGAACTCCCACAAAGCCAAATACAAGTATACTTACTCAACATATTGTTTACAACAGGAGGAGAAAAAACGTTAGGGTATGGTATAGTGGCAAGCCAAGGCCTCCTTCTCCTACTCCTATCACTATTGAAGAGACCCCTAACCCAAAAAAACAAGAGCTCCATGATGTAAAGGAGTAGAAATTAAAGGCACTTGACCTACAATTAACAAAAATGGAAACACCTCTTACGGAAATAAGGTAGGGAAAAAATTAGAAGGGCAAGAAGCTTACCTACTGGGACAGGTTCCCCACCTATAGGAACATGCTTCCCTGCTAGAGGAAAAACCTATAGAATTATAGGAGACTCAAAGGAAAGCGAAGCAACCAACCCCAACGAGATCCTCCTCCTTTTTCTCTTGGATTGGTGCAAGAAGGGTGGTTCCTATGCACCTAGCACCATAGCTATTACTCAAGGTAGAGTGGGAGAAAGTTGAGACTCACTAATGGAAGAGGATTGCCCAATCCAAAGGTGTCATTGATATTGGCAAGATGGAAGATGAGATCAAGAGAATGAGAGAAGAAATGACACTCATAAGGTTTGATGAAGCAAACAGGAGGGAGCGCATGGAGAAAGAAAACAAGCAGTTGAAAAGTGAATTACAATAGACACAAAGATTGCTACAGGCGAGGGAAACTCAGGTTGAAACCTTGGAAATAGCTTTAGGCACAATGGCACACCCCCCTTTAGAGGTAGTTAATTGTAAGCAACCCTCAAAAACTTACTCCTTATTCTTGAAAGAGCAATGGTGTTGGTTTCAGATAAACATGCTTGCACATAAAGGGTCTATCCCTATTCAAGAATTCAAGGACTTCATTAACTTCTTCCTACAATGTAGTATAGAAGACAAGGCCAAATTTGTTGAATTTTACCTTCACAACCTTGTGCTTCCACATTTACCCATATGGGACCCAAACCCATATTTGGGAGATGCACAATTATTGACCCTAGCATCTTAGCTAAAGCATGAAGAGGTCAAAATTGAATAAGTAAAAAGGACCATGGATGGGAAACTGAAGGAGCCACTATGGATTAGACCTAAACACCCAAATCTATCCATCCTCACCTCCACTCATGCAATCCTAGCAGAGGATCCTAAAGTAGTGGAAGGTTTCAAACAAAGGAAAGTGGAGGCCATACTCCATTTTGAAGATACTTTCAGTTTGTTAGGAGAAGAGAGCTCACAATATTTCCAAAGGAGATGGCAAGCACTGCCTGATAGCATAAAAGGTAGAGAATATCATTCCCCTGACATATTCCAAGCTAGACTTTCCCATACTCCTTTGTATAAGAGGGTTATTCAAAGGCTTTGGGTCCAGTGTATTAGACTTAGATTCAATCCACCCCCACTATTAGGACTTTAGGAACATACGAGTTAATAAGAGGAGTTGATGGAGTGGTAGTATAATGAAGAGAATGCAAATTTTCACCTAGCGAACACAGCCACCTCCATCTCAACTTGAAGTGTCAAATAGGTTGTTAAAGAAATAAGAGAGAAAGAGCAGAAGTGGGTGGGGGGGGGGGGGGGGGGGGGAGAAGAGTAGGTTGCTCAAAGGGTGAGCAACAATTTCAGTAGGGGGTAGGATGGGCTTCCCAAATTGGTAAAACAGAAGGCCCATCTAACCACTCCTAGGAATGTAAAGGCTACATTAAACCTTCCTTTTTGCACTTAATAACACTTTACTAGCTTAAAGAGTTCTTAGGAGAATCAAGGATATTGTTCATGATTTATCTCCCTAACATGATTATTTTGCAAGAAGTTAAGGGGATTTTACACACATTTTGAGGAGATCTAGCTAGAGATATTCATGGGGTCTACTTCCTGTTACAAAATAATTCCAACTCGATTAGCTGAGGATAACAAATACTCCTTCATGTTGCTGCGTGGTGACCCAAGAAAAATGAATCAAATTTTTAAGGATTTTAGAGTGAAAGAGGTCCTCCCATCAAGGAGGTTCCTCCTATCCATTTTGTATAAATTGAGGGCTCGAGTAGCCCAGTATAGCAAGTAAAAGCGAAAGAATAACAATGCAGAGCATTAGGAGGTTTAGGCTTCAAGTTTTGCAACTTTTTTTTTCCATGTACAAGCAATTCTTCACTTAATGAAAGTAATCTTTGGTTTCAATTCTTGGCATGCTTATCCTTAAGGGATTCAAGCTTCCTTGGGTTAGGTTTTGCCTCAGGTACTCAAGATCCCTCTTCTACCATTACTATTTATCCATTTGTTTATCTTTGCATTTTATTTCTTAATATTACTTTTATGCATGGTTACTTAGCTAGTTTTTGAAGAATCCTTTCATGCATAGTATTTCAACATTAGATTATAACATTGGTAGTGGTTATGTGTTCAAACAAAATTCTTATTTATGAATTCATATTTACTTTGATTTCTGCTATTTAATCGTTGTCCATTATTTACAGTTTTATTGTTTCTACACAATCCCCTATTTTGTAGCTCTAGGAAACCCTACAACCATGTATCTTGTTGAATAACCCCAACTATCGCTGATGTGACTTGGCCATGTGTGCCTTATCATTTCTCAGCCCTTCAACTTTCCAACCTTTCCTTTAACATATTTTCCTACTTGTTGGACTATCTCCTATAGCAAAACAAAGACGCTTGTAGCAGTTTCCAATTCACCGTCAAGCTTGCCCAAATTTGCATCCAAGTCATGATTCACCTTCTTTGATGTGTTACAATGCCCCTTGAAACCTATGAATCGAATTTAGAAGTAGAGAGACCAAGTAGATGCCTTGAACTAGATTACTATTAAAATTACTTCTTTCCTACAAAATTAGGGTTTATTATTTGGAAGATTTTACTTGAGCAATGTGTTTGCTTTCCTTGCACAGTAGGATAGGCATGCTTTAATTTCATTACAGTTGAGATGGTACGCCTTCCTTCATTGAAATTAGCATAGATTTTCCTTTTTCTTTCATTCCCTACAATTTCAAGTTTTTCCTATATCATAGAAAAGCTAGAGCGTCCTATGTATAACTAGATTCCATCTTAGTACTTCAACTTATATAAAATTCAACAAAAGGATGAGATAGTGCTTGTTGCACATATAGTGTCGAACCCTCTTAAGTTTGTATAAACCCGAGGTTAACAATTAAAGCTAAGACCCTTAAGACTTGCAGCATTATTGCAACAATTATGAGGGCCATCAACATGTTGGAGATGTGCTGATAGTGTTGGATCTGCCAACATGTCTCGGGATCTCCCTAGTAAGAAGTCCCAAATAGACCTCAAACCAATTGGAGTAGGAGTCCCAGGAGTGGGTAGTATAGTAGTACCTTGACTGTGGTAGTGCGCAGAGGTAAGTGTGTGACCTTGCAACGAATCAAGTGAGATGCATGGGGGTTCTAACACATAGAGGGGAAAAGGAAGTGTGTCCCTTAGAAGCCTGTAATAGTACGTAGCCTAAAAGGAACACACGAGTTGAATGACATCACAGGCTGGAAGCGAAATAGTCCACAATCCAAAGTGATGGGTTAACACAACAACACATCTTTAACAAGATTTTTACAATCATATACAAAATATTTCATACACAAATGTGAAAGTGAAATAACATACATTGCTAAAGTAACTAGAATAGTCGAACTACAATAACAACATATGCATGAAAACGTGTTAGCTTAGTTATATTAATAAGTGAAAGTTCCATCCATACATACACCATTGATAGCCACTAGCCCCAATAGTGGAACATTACAGTCAACACTACCTACTCCTCCAAAGAGATGTACTTGCTCTACGCTGTGGAGAAGCCAAGGCTCATCACAATACTCTCCAAGCCTTCTCTAATAAATGCCTAGCCAAAAGCTTGGATCCCAAAAGCCTGTACTATGCTTTATGAGGTTCTATATATACAAAAGGGTGGGGTGACCCTTGACATTCCCCTTTGACTCTTGGACTACCCTCATGAATATTCACATTACATAGTGATTGTTCACATTCCACTAGTGACACTTGGAATTTTACTTGCAACATATTTACAATTATACAATTTCCACATATACCCATGTGGGAAAAAATAGGTTTGAGTCATCCTAACAAGACAAACAACATCACTCGGGGTCTTGGGGAAAGAGCAACTAGGTAACCTCCTCGTGGTGGTCTTCGGTGACGAACTGATACCAAGCTTGGTATTGTGATATCGTGTCCCCATATTGTTTGGTGATGTCTTTATCGAAGCGGACTCTTGCCTCCATGGCTTCCTAGTATATGGTTATGAAAACTGTTTCCATCTCATCCTGAAGCATGCGCAGCACTATCCTAAGTATGGTTGGACCACCGATGTACTTCTACGTGTTCTCTACGCTCATATGCAAGTCATTACTAGTGGCTTCACGCATCAACTGCTCTATGTACCCGTCAACCTCTAGCATGACTTGGTTCTTCCTCATGGATTGAGTGAGGGTTCTGACGGAAGGGATCATGAGTGTCCTCACTATGAAATATAGACTCCTGTACAATCATGCATAGGAAACCTCAATGATGGTGATGAGCGCAGGGTGCTACTCATAGCTCCGGATCAACATCTGAATTTGTGCTTTGTCTAGCTCTGCTTGCGGCTTCATCATCTTGTGCAAGTAAAGTGGGGCCCCCCTTATACCTCATTTTCCATTCCTATACATGTGGAATAGCAGGGTGGATGTCCTTGAGAGTTTGGGTTGTCTTTGCACACTCCTGCTGAAAACTGTATAGATGGAAAACCACTTTGTGCATGGTGACAAATATTCTATACAATGTCTACATGGTGGTCTCCAAAGTTGATATCTCTCGCAAGTATTATTTTCTTCATTTATGCCATAGGGGATCCTGTGGGTTGCTTTGTTCTCTGCCTAGCCTCTTTCAAGTCCTTCACCATCCAATCATTTTCTACTATCAAGAACTTGACCGTCAAACTCATGGCTTCTGCATAAGCCTTAGAAGCCTCGGCCATAGTAGCTGGATGTCTTCTAACATCTGATACAATCACCATTTCCTCTATGTGTGCAGGTGATGTGTGATCATCTGGGAGCTACTTTCTTCATGCCTGTACAATCTTGTGTTGTGACTTGTCGAATGACAAATTGTACACATCCATCTTCGGATAATCATAAAGGAGAACAACCTATCCTTGCTCGCTTGGGATCAGTTGTGATTCTGGAGGTGGTAGAGACTGTGGTGCGACCTCGAATGCTCTCGGAATGAGATCGGTGTCTTGGTCCTATGGCTCATGTTCCATCTCCATGTTTGTTGCCTCAACCATCTCCTCAACCTGCTAAGAAAATTCTCGAACCTGCACCTAGTCTCCCTCTTTTTCATCTGTTGGCTACTCTATTGTCTCAACATGTATAGGTACGATTTTCTCTATCAGTGCTTGCCTTTCCTCTTATTCTTGTTTCTGCTTTTCTTCCCTTTCTCTCTTTTTGAGCTCTTCCTTTGCTTTTAGCTTCTTTTTTATTTCCTGCAACTTCCTCTTTGCATCCTCCAACCTTTTCTTATCTCTCTTCCTCTCTTCTACTCTCCTTTCATGTTGTCGCCTCTTTGCCTCTATCTCCAAAACTACTTTCTCGACAAGAGTATCTACTCTAAACTTGTAGTTTTTCTTAGCCTCTGTGCTCTCGAAAATCTTCCTCTTGCCTTTGTCTTGTGTCGGTTCGTTGCTCACTATTGTTGTTCTTGTTGCTTACTGTGGTGTTTTTGCCTGCAGTGATTCTTTCCATTCTATAGCTATGTTGACCAACTCATTGGGCCTAAAGGATTTGTAGAAACACCTCCAAGGATCTTCCTCTGGCCAATGGCATGCCCCATGGATCCAGGGGTAATACACCTTCGCACAATGTTTCTTGCAGATGTAGTGGGCATCATACAGATTGAAACTCTTGGTGTCGAACTGAAAACTCTTTAAGTCCTCGGCCTTAGCATTCGCATCCGCATCCTTCAAGGTACGGATCTTATATAACCCAATCCATAAAGGAAGATTAGGCCATGGTGCCCTCTTCCTCCTATGCAGTCCTGCTGATAACCCTGTGGAGATGTGGTATGCAACCTCTTGCATGACCATCTTGTCCATGGAAAACCTCGGTATTTCATGCGGATGCTTCCTGATGAAGGTTCCACCAGGTGAGGCATACCAATCTGTAATGTTAAGCAATGTCTGCATCGCTTCTTGGGACATGCAAGGTGGATCATGTTTGAATATCATCCTATATAGTGGGGCGATGAAGTGGTTAGACAACCTTACCATGACTCCTTGATAGATGCACTCAAGAGAAACTTGCAATATATGTCCACAATATCCTCTATTGATGTCCATTTCCAACCCATGCCAGGAAACTGTTGTTGGACACAGATTGCATCAAGCAGGTGCGCAAACATAAAGAATCTTGCTTGCTCATCCTTAGGCGAACTCTGGGCATTAGACACATGCACTTTCAACTGAAGATCCAACATGTCATACTAGTAGAATGGCCTTCCTTCATTTTCCAACTACTCCAACATAACTACCCAACTCTATGGGAAGGTCTCTGTGCTCTCTTGGCCATACAAGCAGCATGTAAACATGACCAAGAATTGGTAAGCCTTCCTAAGTGACTTCTTCTTGTAGACCTGGTTGGGTGTCGCTCTGAACTTCGATGGCTCTTTTACCCAATGCTTCATGATGTCTCTAGTTTTCACATTACTGTTGGGAGTGTAGAACAGTGCATCCATATAGTTCACCGGTTGTGGCCAGTGATACATATGATGGTAGTTTTATGTCCTGAAGGTGGCAAGTTGTGTTCCACTGGTACTTCTTAGTGTCATTGTCTCGGGATCGGTATGTGAGACAATCTAGTGAATGATATCCACACACGGGAAGGCAGGGTACCTGCATACAACCCTGTACAAGCTTGACTTGTGGATGTTGACATAGACTTGTCAATCTTTCAGATCTTCCTTGAAGTTGCTTGCAAATATGTCCCTTATTTGTTGCCATACAATATTCATGTCCTTATCTATGAAAAAGTGTGTGTCAGCATAGATGGGCGAGTTCATTGGCACCTGTTCAACTACGTCTCTAGTGATTCTCTCTACAGTATCATTTGATCCAGCTCTCTTGGAAACCATGATTCATGTACTGCTGAGAAGCTACTCAATAATTGATGTACCTAGAGACAAAGCAGGCACTCACGACAAGCAAATTTTAGGTTAAAAACACAAAGCACTTCAAGGATCGATCATGCAATAAACTGGGCAATTGTTGGGAAAGATTGTGCAGTTGTCACTCTTAGAGGTGAGGCGACTGTCAGTTGGAGCTACGCATTGCACAGTCCCAACTGCTAGTGAGAGGTATTGCTGACTCGAACTGCGCGGAGCGTAGTCCAGAATAGCTTGTTGTGGATTGGAACTGCGCAATGCACAATTCGGTTTGGCTTGATGCTGGTTAGGACTTTGCATTGTGTAATCCCAGTGGGAAAGACTAGGGCCTAACTCTTGGAACTACATAAAGCACAGCTAGAGCCATTCACTGGTAGCCTCTGCGCAATTCCTGGAATCAAGGTAGAGCTTTGAGTTCCAAAAATGCGTAATGCATGTCTAAAGAAGCTAGATCCGAGTTGAGGCAACCCAGATCTGCCCAAGGGAAACTTGAAAACAAGTAGATATGAATGCATGAGAGAAGGATGGTGCAGATTTGAGTGAATGTTCATGCATGCAATCAAAGAAAGTGTATAAATCAGTGAAACGGACGAACAATGAAGCTGGTGGGGAGAGTCACCAAAACGGTGACTGTTGGTGAAAAAACATGGTTATGCATGTGACACTTAAGAAATACAAAGCATAACTTGAAACATCACTTCTACAAGCTAAAACAAACTAAAACTCCAGCAATCATTCAATAAAACATGCAAAACAACACTCACACAAGCCAAGGAAACAAAAGCAACAAAAAAAGCATCAAAAGACTTGTAAGCAAAACTTACCCGGAAAATATCTATCAATCGTGCCGAAGATTCCTACATGCTTCAGGAATGTGGGAGCTCCAAGATCAAATGTGCAATCTCTGACGGTGTCCATTAAATAAATTTGATTGATTTAGGTTTTATGATGCGCATGTCAAAAATCTACGAAAACGCGATAAGTGGCGACAGTTTTTAAAATTATCTCAAGTGTAACTCCCACTACTAAAAATAGATCCCTATTTTTTAGGGATGTGTTTTTTTTTTTTTTGCTTTTTTATTTTTCGAGAAGGGCTTCTATTCATGCATGGATAAATTGCGCAGTCCTAGAGGGAACTGGGAAACCTGTCGGCACATGCATTTGGACAGCAACTAAGGGAATTATTTTTTGCAATTCCCAGGCTACGTGGCTCTAGCTTCCTCTCATGCTCTGTGCAATTTCCCAGATGAAGACAAGTTGTCAGTTGGGTCTGTGCAGTTCTAGAGCCGAAGCCCACTGCTAGGCTGATCTAAGCAATTCTTGAGAGCAAGGCTCACTATTAGGCTGCTCTGCATAATTCTTGAGAGCAAGGTTGGATGCCCTCTATGAGTATGCAATTTTCTAAGGCAGTGAAAGAACTGGATCAACCAATTCACGAGGGCCATCTTGTGGTTAGACAACAAAGCAAGTAAGCGAACATAAGTTGCAAAGTGACAAATAAATTCAAATGAAAGCACAAGTACTTGAGCAGTGTTAGACAAGCTACTAATATTTAAGGAGGGAGGCTCCAAAACAAAGAGAAGGAAAACATTTGGAGGGTGGTTGTAGTCACTACAACATTGGCAACACACTGGTAGAACTCCAGCTCTCTATATGGAATTTGTCTCATGTAAAGCGAGTCTAACTCCTTTGGAAGTATTGTTTGATTCTTTGATCATCATGGCTTCCTCACTAGCTTGAGTTAAAGATATAGTCCCTGCCATTCTCTTGATCAGTCAGCACACATACCAAACCAAGTCAACTAACTTGTTCCAATTGGGGATGAGGGTTATATTGATGCACAAGTAATGTAGACTGTCAGAGTTTAAGTTTCATCTCTGGTGTTGCTCCGCTGCCAATAGGCTTGGATAGTACCTCGGCAGAGTCTCTTTAAGAACACAAGCATCGCTCCGCTGCTAGCGAGCCTGGACAGTACCTTGGCAGAGTTACTTGCTTTGCCTCTCTGCGCAGGAATCCTTTCTCTTCTTTCGCCTTATTTTATTTTTATTTATTTTTAATTATTTTTTTCATATTTTCATTTTTAGAAAATTGTGCATAGGCACTTATTTATTTCATGAGGCAGAAGAGGGATCCCGACTTATTGAGAACGGAAGAGGTTTTCCCTTCATAGAAGCATGTTATATATACCTCTGACATACTTGTTAAGTTTTTCCCCCTCATCTTACTCTACTTGAATGAGTCGGTAAGGGTTAACCGAATATAGAAAAACCGATTAGAGTAGCTGGTAATAGTTAAAAGTGCAAGCGTTGTGTTTTCACCAAGACTAACGTTGAACATAACGTATTTTCCTTCAGGGTATCATTGACTGAATAACGCAAGCTCTTCATAAAGAGAGGGGATACAGATAACCAGATGTTGATAGTTGTACAAGTCCTCTTGTACTTCAACCTGCTTGTCTCAAGAGCTAAACATGGTTTCATGTGAAGCTAAACCTACGGGTGCAAAACAAACAAAAAAATGAAACAAATGACAAAAGTAAAATGAAAGAAAAACAAGTAAGCGAAGCAAACATGAGAGAAAAGCAAGCAAGAAAGCAAACACTACTCCTACTCCTAAACTAAACAATGCATGGGCCTACTCACGTAAAGTGATATTTCCAATGCAGCCACCGACACATTGGTTGGCCCATGTTGGTGAAGGCATGGTTGACAAGAATGATATTTAGACAAACTAACATACAAGAAAGGTAAAACAACAAAAACCAACACGCTCGAAGTTTGAATGCGTTCACAGAAACGAAAAAGGTAAAAGTGTAAGACAAACACTCTGCGTACGTACCATGGCGAAGCATCGCACTGTGTGCAGAAGACGAACATGCACACCCTTTCTATCTTTGCAAATGACCAGACATGAAGAAAGAATAAAACTTTCTCTTCGTAGCATGACTTGCTACATATGACTCCTCCAATGCATGAGTGATAAGATCGTGAGATAGGGTGTAAGATGTGCATATCAGATTCATTTTCAATGTGTGCAAGAGAGTGATGAGAAGCCTCTGGTGTTTCAACGGATTTCTAATCGGGAGTGTAACTGACCTCGAGACAGCGAGGATCTGACATAACCATTAGCTCGGGATGATGTGCCTCGATAACTTGAGGGGTTTCCACTTCATCAACAGGTAGATCATCAAAGATTGGTGGCTTGGAAAGATCAATAGAAACTAAATCAACATCGTGATCAAATGAAGGAGTAAAGAGATCACAACAGCCATGATCAGAAAATTCAAGATGTACATTGGCATCCTCATGATTTGACTAATCATATAAAGGGGTTGATGAGAAACATAAATTTTCACCCTCTAAATTTTTAGAAAGAAAAGATGACAGATTGAGTGGATTCAGAAGGAAAGATTTTTCCTCACCATAATCAAATGATGGACTTACATCCTGTGCGTCAGGTGAATGATCGGAAATAGAAACATCTGGGAATGAATTTTTACAAGACAAATTAGAAATGGTAGGATCACATAAGATGTCAGGATAGAGCGTACAAGGTGCGGATAGAAGGAGGTCATCCTTCACCACAAGTTCTTCTTCAGACTCCCACACATACTCATCAAAAATGACAGCGCATGTTAGCTGCTCAACACCAACTCCATCAACAACTTGATCCTCGTGAACATCACATGTGGAGTCCGGAATGGATGAACACAAGACACAAAAATTTGGAAGATCAACAGAATAAGACAATGGAGGTTGAAAAAACAAGTTCACGTGACAACCAACAGGCTCGCAATCCACATCTACGTAGATATCTAGAGAAGGTGGGATGGGAGGGGGTGACAGTTCAAAAAATGGGTTCACAACTTCTCCCACCTCATCCTACGAAGCTAGAGTTGGTTGATGAGGAGTGAACAGACTGTCACCTGTGACAGTGACCTTTTCCATCTTAGATTTGGAATCTCTAACACCGAGGTATGCTAGGAGGGGTTCGAATGATTCTAACTCATGAGGATTTCCAAATACATGAAGAAGATATTGAAATCGTTCCGTGAGAAATTTCCAATAAACTTCATCTTTGGGGATTTAAAAAGCAAGATTATAGAGGTGATCCCATAAGTGTGCGATAGATTCATCAAGTGCTTTCTGTAATTATAGAATTTTTTTTTTATTGAGTGCTTTACGGTCATAATGATAGAAAACATGGAACAACTCATCAATCATGTGAACATAATAAGGAATGGATGTTGCAAGCAATGTGTGACACCATTTCCTGGCACGCCTTTCGAACTTGTAAGTGGACAACCCACAAGCAATGTTGTCCGAGGGGACTTCATTCATGTGACACAAACTTGTGAAGGCAACTCTATGCTTTAGCAGGGCTACTCTAGCTTCACCATCATGCTTAAATCATGACAAGTCATCAAGAACGTTCTTCGACACTTCAAATTCATTTGCATGAGAAAAACATGTCATAGGTATGATTGTAATGTAAGTCATGAATAATGTGCAGAGATTCATAAAAGACTTTGAGGACTCATTTTGTCATCTAGCCCTCCTTCTAGCGCCAAAAATGTTGAAGGTGTTGGACCCGCCAACATGTAAGGGGATATCCTTGGTAAGAAGTCCCAACTAGACCTCAAACCATTTGGAGTATGAGTCCCAACATTGGGTAGTACAGTAGTGCCTTGACTATAGTAGTGCACAGAGGTAAGTATGATAACTTTGTCAAAACAAAGTGTGTGACCTTACAGCGAGTCAAGTGAGATGCATAGGGGTTCTAACACATAGAGGGGAAAAGTAAGTGTGTCCCTTAGAAGCCTGTAATAGTACAGAACCTGAAAGGAATAGACAAGTTGAATGACATCACAGGTTGGAAGCGGAATAGTCCACAATACAAAGTGACGGGTTAAGACAACAACACGTTTTCAACAAGATTCTTACAATCGTATACAAAATAGTTCATACACAAATGTGTAAGTGAGATAACATACATTGCTAAAGTAATTAAAATAGTCGAACTATAATAGAAACATATGCATGAAAACTTGTTGGCTTAGTTATATTATTAAGTGAAAGTTTTGTCCATACATACACCATTGACAGCCACTAGCCCCAATAGTGGAATATTATAGTCAACATTGCCTACTCCTCTAAAGAGATGTACTCGCTCTACGTTGTGTAGAAGCCAAGGCTCGTCACAATACTCTCCAAGCCTTCTCTAAGAAATGCCTAGCCAAAAGCTTGGCTCCCAAAATCTTGTAATATGAGTTATGAGGTTCTATATATAGCAAAGGGTGGGATGACCCTTGACATTCCCCTTCGACTCTTGGACTACCCTCATGACTCTTCACATTACATAGTGGTTGTTCACATTCCACTAGTGACACTTGGAATTTTACTAACAACATATTTATAATAATACAATTTCCACATATACCCATGTGGGACAAAATAGGCTTAAGTCAGCCTAACAAAACAAATAACATCACTCGAGGTCTTGGGGAAAGACCAACTCAGTAACCTCCTCGCGGTGGTCTTCGGTGACGAACTGATACCAAGCTTGGTACGATGCTATCGTGTCTTTGTACTATTTGGTGATGTCTTTATCGAAGCAAATTCTTGCCCCCATGGCTTATGGGTATATGGTTATGAAAAATTTGTCCAGCTCATCCTAAAGCATGTGCAACATTGTCCTGAGTATGGTTGGACCATCGATGTACTTCTGCATGTTCTTTGCACTCGGATGCAAGTCATCACTGGTGGCATCACGCATCAACTGCTTTACGTACCCGTCGACCTCCAACATGACTTGGTTCTTCCTCATGGCTTGAGTGAGGGTTCTGATGGAAGGGAACCTGTGTGTCCTCACTATGACATCCATACTCCTATAAAACATGCATAGGAAGCCTCAATGTTGATGATGAGAAGAGGGAGTTTCTCATAGTTCTGGATCAACATTTGATTTCGTGGTTTGTCTAGATCTGCCTGCGGCTTCATCATCTCGTGAAAGTAAAGTGGGCCCACCTTGTACTTCATTGTCCATTCTTGTACATGTGTAATTAAAACGTGGATGCCCTTAAGAGTTTGTGTTGTCTTTGTGCACTGCTTCTAAAAATAGTATAGATGGACAACCGCTTTGTGCATGGTGACAAATCTTCTATTCAGCATATGCATGGTGGTCTCCAAATTTGATATCTCTGAAAGTATTTCTTTCTTCATTTCTGCCATAATGGATCCTGTGGACTACTCTATTCTCTGCCCTAGCCTCTTGTAAGTCCTTTTCCATCTGATCATTTTTTGTTATCAATAACTTGACCGCTGAACTTGTGGCTTCTGCATAAGCCTGAGAAGCATTGGCCATGCAAGTTGGATGTCTTATAACATCTGATACAATCACCCTTTTCTTTATGTGCGTAGGTGATGTGTGATCATCCAGGAGCTTATTTATTCGTGCATGTACAATCCTGTGTTGTGACTTGTCGAATTACAGATTTTACACATCCATCTTCGAATCATCATCAAGGAGAACAACCTTGTCACACGGAATGAGTTATATTTGCGGACAAATCCAACCTTCCTAGGAGTCTGAGACTCTCTAATGACAAACAAACCAAACAAGAGCTATCCCTCTCTAGATACACACC
>APFE031289203.1:171982-238413 GCA_000404065.3 Pinus taeda
TACAGAGCATATTACTACGCAGGTCTAATGTGTTTGGAGTGCGTACACGCAGGCAAGGTAGAGAGAACCTGCGTACCCAGAGATAAACATGTTTTCAAGTGACTTCCTCTCTCTTTGAAGTTTTGACATGAAGAGCAGAGGTATGGGGCTTGACAAAGAGGACAATGTGGCTATTGATGAGGCCACATAAACTGCAGATAGTCAAGGTGACAAAATTCAGTGTAACAAACCTTTCCTTGCTCGCTCAAGACCAATTGTGATTCTGGAGGTGGCGAGACTATGGTGCGACCTCGGATACCCTCAGCATGAGATCGATGTCTTGGTCTTGTGGCTCATGTTCCATCTCCATGTTTGTTTCCTCAACCATCTAGTCGACCTGCTAAGAAAATTCCTGAACTTTCACTTGCTCACCCTCTTCTTCATCCGCTGGCTGCTCTACTGTCTAAACCTATATAGGCATAGTTTTCCCTGTCAGTGCCCCTTACCTTTCCTCTTGTTCATGTTTCTACTTTTCTTCCCTTTCTCTCCTCCTAAGCTCTTGCTCTGCTTTCAGCTTCTTTTCTGTTTCTTGCAACTTCCTCTCTGCATCCTCCAACCTTTTGCTTATCTCTCTTCTTTTGTTCTATTCTCCTTTCGCATTGTCGCCTCTATCTCGAAAGCTACTTTCTCAAGAAGAGTATCTATTGTAGCTTTACTTAGCCTCTGCGCTCTCGAAAATCTTCCTCTTGCCTTTGTCTTACGTCGGTTTTCTGCTCACTACTGATGTTGTTGTTGCTTCCTATAGTGTTGTTGCCCACAATGCTACTTTCCATTCTACAGCTATGTTGACCGGTTCATTGAGCCTAGAGGATTTGTAGCAATACCTCCAAGGATCTTACTCTGGCTAATGACATGCCCTGTGGATCCATGGGTAATACAACTTCGCATAGTGGTTCTTGCATATGCAGTGGGGGTCATACGGATTGAAAATATTGCTATCAAACTTAAACCTCTTCAAGTCCTCGGCCTCAACATCCACATCCTTTAAGGTACGGATCTCGTACAACCCAATCCGCAAAGGAAGAGTAGGCCATGGTGCCTTCTTCCTCCTATGCAGTACTGTTGATAACCCTATGGAGATATGGTATGAAACCTCTTGCATGACCAGCTTGTCAGTGGAGAGCCTTGGTAGCTCATGCGGAGACTTATCCGTGCCAAACATCCTGATGGAGGTGCCACCAGGTGAGGCATAACAATCTTCAATGTTAAACAATGCATGCATCCCTTCTTGGGACATGCAAGGTGAATCCTGTTCGAATATCATCTTGTACAATAGGGTGATGAAGTGGTCAGGCAGCCTCACCATGACTCCTCGATAGTTGCACTCAAAGAGCAACTTGTAATAGATGTTCACAACATCCTCTGATGGTTTCCATGTCCAAACTATGCGATGGAACTACTGTTGGGCAGAGATTGCATCAAGAATATATGTGGACATAAAGAATCTTGCTTGCTCATCGTTAGGAAGGCTCCGAGCATTTGACACATGCACTTCAACTGAAGATACAACATGTCAGACCAGTTGAATAGCCTTCCTTCATTTGCCAACTCCTCCAACATAAATACTCAAATATGTGGGAAGGTCTTCGTGCTTTCTTGGCCATACAAGTGGCATGGAAAGATGACCAAGAATTGGTAAGCCTTCCTGAGTGACTTTGTATTGTATCCCTGGTTGGGTGTCACTCTGCACTTCGATGGCTCTTTTACCCAACACTTCATGATGTCTCTAGTGTTCACATTGTTTTTGGGAGTGTAGAACAATGCATCCATATAGTTCACCGGTTGCGGAAAGTGATACATCTAATGGTAGTTTTGCATCCTGAAGGTGGCACGTTATGTCCCTCTGGTACTGCTTAGTGTCATTTTCTCAAGATCGGTATGTGAGACAATCCAGTGAATGATATCCGCACATGGGAAGGCGTGGTACCTGCATGCAGCCCTGTACAAGCCTGACTTGTGGATGTTGACATAGACTTGTCGATCTTCCAGATCTTCCTTGAAGCTGCCTACAAATATGCCCTTTATTTCTTGCCATGTAATCTTCATGTCCTTCTCTACAAACAGTTATGTGTTTGCATAAATGGGCAAGTTCATTGGCACCTGTTCAACTACATCTCCAATGCTGCTCTCTAAAGTATCCTTTGATCCAACTCTCTTGGAAACCATGATGCATGTACTGCTGAGAAGCTTCTCAACAACTGATGTACTTGGAGACAGAGTGGACACTCACAACAAGCAAATGTTAGTTTAAAAACACAAATCACTTCAAGGATCGATCATGCAACAAACTGGGCAACTATTAGGCAAGATTGCACAGTTGTGACTCTAAGATTTGAGGGACTATCAGCTGGATTTGCGCATTACGCAGTCCTAGCTGCCAGTGAGAGGTATTGCTAACTGGAACTCCATAGAGCATAGTCCAGTATAGTTTGTTGTGGACTGGAACTGAGCAATGCGCAGTTCAGTCTGGCTTGATGCTGGCTGGGACTGTGCATTACATAATCCCAATGGGAAATACTGGGGACTGTCTCTTGGAACTGTGTAGAGCGTAGATGGAGCCAGTCACTGGCAGCCTCTACACAATTCTTGGAGCCAAGGCAGAGCCTTAAGTTCTAGAAATGTGCATTGCATGCAGGGAGAAGCTAGATCTGAGCCGAGGCAGCTTAGATTTGCCCAAGGGAAACTTGAAAACGAGTAGATCTAAATGCATGAGTGAAGGATGGTGAAGATCTAAGTGAATGTTCATGCATGTAATCAAAGCAAGTGCAGAAATCAGTGAAACAGATGAACAACGAAGCTGGTGGGGAGAGTCACCGCAACGGCAACCGTTAGTGAAAACACAGGGTTATGCATGCGACACTTAAGAAAGGCAATGAAAAACCTGAAACGACACTTCTACAAGTTAAAACAAACTAAAGCACTAGTGGTCACTCAATAAAACATGCAAAAAAACACTCACACAAGCCAAGGAAACAAAAGTGACAGAAAAAATAGCAAAAGACTTGAAAAGCAAAACTTACCTGGAAAAGTTGTGTCGATCGTGCCAAAGGTTCTTAGATGCTTCAGGAATGCCAAAGATCCAATATTGAATGTGAAAATGAGTTCTGGAGGCATCCATTAAATAGATTTTATTGATTCAAGGTTTATGACGTGCATGCCAAAAATCTAGGAAAAAGCAACAAGTGGTGGCAGTTTCTAAAATTAGCTCAAGTGTAACTCCCATTACTAAAAATAAATCCCTACTTTTTCAGGAAGTTTTTTCCTTTTTGCATTTTGCTTTTTTGGGAAGGGTTTCCATGCATGTATGGAGAAATTGCGTAGTTCCAGAGGGAACCGGGCAACCTGTCGGCACATGCATTTGGACAGTAGCTGAGGGAATGCTTCTACGCAATTCCTGGGATGAGTGGATCTGGCTACCTCTCATGCTCTGCACAATTTCCCAGTTGAAGACAATCTATCAGCTGGGTCTGCGCAGTTCTGGAGCCGAAGCTCACTATTGGGTTGATCTGCATAATTCTTGAGAGCAAGGCTCATTGTTGGGCTGCTCTCCAATATTCCTGGGAGCAAGGTTGGTTGCCCTCTAAGACTGCGCATTTTTCCAAAGCAGTGCAAGAACTAGATCAACCAAGTCACAAGGGTCATCTTGTGGTTAGACAACAAAAGAAATAAGAAAACACAAGTTGCAAAGCGACAGATAAATTCAAATGAAAGCATAAGTACCTGAGCATTGTAAGACAAGCTTCTAAGATTTAAGGAGGGAGGCTCCAAAACAAAGCGAAGGAAAATATTTGGAGGGTGGTTGTAGCCACTACAAAAAAAATGATAACACAAAGTACTTCCATAGAATTTCCAACCACAAAAAAAGCAATCAATATTATCTAGGTTATTGATAAGAATAATATATCTAATGAATATGTTGCAATTGAGGGATGCAAATACTTTAAGTGGGTTTTCCATTAAGACTACAAATTACCAACTATGAGATTTTAAGGATTTCTAGTCTTTTTCCTAGTTTTCTTGATCAAGACGGAAATTATTCTTTGATGAACAAAGTTACAAAACATAAATTAGAAAAGTTTTTGCATGGTTTCCAAAAATGGAAAAGCCCCATGCCAAATGATCTTCCCATTTAATTTTATTATTAATGTTTTAATTTCCTTAGTGAATATCTTCTTAGAGTAGAAATTTTTCAAGATCAAATAGGAAAATGTTGGCCTCTTCAATTCAACATTCATACATTCATAGCCCTCATATCTAAATCCACCAACCCAACCTCTTTTGACCTTTTCAGGCCAATCTCCCTTTGTAATTCCATTTATAAGATTATTGCAAATCTTATTGCTACTCACCTTAAACTATTTTATTTGATAATATCTCCCTTAACTAATTTAGGTTCCTGGAAGGTTGCCAAATCCATGAAGCAATTAGATTAGCCCAATAGGGAATACACACCATCCACACAAGGAGTCTCTCAACAATCATATACAAGGTGGAATTATCAAAAACATTTGATCATGTTAATTAGTTTTATCTTATACTTTTAATTCTTCATTTGGAGTTCTATTACCCCTTTGTCTCTTGGGTTCTTAGCTATATCAACTCCTCATCCTTTTCTTTGTTGATCAATGGAGTTGATCCCCCTCTCTTCAACCTGGAAAGAGGGCTCCAAAATGATGTCCTTTATCCCCTATTCTCTTCCTCCTTATGGTTGAAGGTATCGACCATCTTCTGTCATATGCAAAATAAAGGAACATGTTCAAGGATATCTCTATCAATCAACATTCTCCATCTCTTGCCTATTATTTGTGAATGACATATTAATCTTCTTGGATGGACACTTGGACCACATACTCTCTTTAAAGGACATTATGGAAACTTTTACTTCTTCCTCTAAAATGGCTATAAATCATAACTAATCTTCGTTGTACAAAAACGGTTTATCAGAGGCTGAAGTTTCAAGCTTAGAGAACATCCTTTCTATACATCCTCGCCAAATAGAAGGTGAGATAAAATACTTTGGTTTCTTTCTTAAACCAAAAAATTACTCAAAACCCAACTAGGTTTGTCTCTTGGAAAATACTAAAAAGAGAATAAGGGGTTGGTGTAACAAACGACTCTTCTATGCAAAGAGACCTATTTTGTGCAAATCAATGATTGTGGCCATTTCAGTCTACAAGGATTTTCTCTCATCGATTCCCAAGGATATTATCCATAGATTAAAACAACTCTCCCCAAGATTTTTGTGGGTATAAAAGAGAGAGAAGCATCCCTTTTCTCTCGTGGCATGGAATTTGATAGCCACTCCAAAAGTATTAGGAGGATGGGGATTAAAATGTCTGCACTAGTTCTCTATTTTTCTTATAGCAAAAGGTGTATGGAATCTCATCCATGGGTATGGGCTTTTCCCAGAAGTAATGTCTCAAATATATATATACCCATGGAATCTCATCCATGGGTATGGGCTTTTCCCAGAAGTAATATCTATCTTGGAATATATCGAAGCACCATACAAATCCTCCAAAAATAACTCTACCATTTGGAAAGAAATAATTCAATATTTTCCTATTATTGGAAAAGGTCTTAGATGGAAAATGAGGAGAGGCACAAACATCCTCATTGGCAATGATATGTGGATTGAGAGCCTTTAAAATCATATCCTCTTAAACTCCCTAGTGTGATTTTTAAATCAGGATGGTATCCTCACCTTAAATTGAATCATGGTAGGGGTACCTAACTCTACCCCACAACGTTGGCTATCATCTGAAAATTTAAGCTTAGATGTGAATCATGTCCTGGAGTGGTAAGAAAACATCCAACATTGACAGAATACAATGTTACACTCACAAATAATGAGTGAATTCTTATCTAGGATCATAGCCCACATGGCTCATACTCCCCAAAATATGGATATCTCAGTATGGCTCATTGAGAAAGCCCTCCAAAGCCACCATGATATGGGAAAGAACTCTGGAAGCTCATCTTCCCTCCAAAATCCAAACTCTTTATGTGGCTTCTTATTTGAAACAAAGCACCAACTTGGGATATCCTCTAGAAAACATCCTTAGGACCAAGTAGATGTCATCTATGTCTCTTAGAATCTAAAACAATCTTCCATCTATTCATACACTTCCCTTTATTAAGATGGCATGGAAAGAAATAAAGAATTTAAAATTTCCCTCATATGTTTGAAAATGAGTGACTATTAAAGATTGTCTTAAAAACTAGTTATCCACGACATGAAACATCCTTCACAAAGCTCTCCCACTAGTGGTGGCTTGGTTATATGGCTTGATAGGAATCAAGGAATATCTTAAAACCAGGGCGCCTTCTTCCTTAAATAGATTTACACAACTATCTATGCAAAACTCCTTGAAATCCAAACAAAAACCAATCCTTCTATCCCTTCTAGGGATCTTAAGATTAAATAGGATATTCCCTTGGTTTTCTTTGATGGTGCTGCTTAATATAATCCCTCCTTGGGAGGGGTAGGAGGCATCATGTACATGGGAAATTTGCACTTCTTCTCTTTCTCTGTAAACATTGGACCAACCACAAATAATTATGTTGAGCTCTTTGCTCTTTATCTCATTATTTAGCTTGCTATCCATCTAAAGGTACACTCACTTCATATATATGGGGACTTGGAGCTGATCATAAATTGGATGATTGGTCATGTCTAAAGGTGGAATTACACACTTTTTACTCTATCAAAATATCATATAAAACATTCCTATTTTCTCTCAGATAACTTTTAACCATATATATACAATAGGGAACACACTTGCAAACACTATTTCCAAAGTTGTTCTATTCTTGGACAAAGGAACATGAAAGATCATTGAAGAGAAAGAAGGCCAACACTAAAAAAAAAAATTGCGTCCTTCGAGATAAATGAAAAGTATCTATTTTACATAAGTGCCAAATTCCTAAGTTATCTATTTAGACGATGATAATATTACATGTTTTAATTTTTCTGGTATTTTTGGTGAAGCACACAATTCTACTTTGGTTCAAGATGTTTGAGACACTCTTTGGGATAGTTCACAGGCAATTTCAAGAAATAAATGGGTTTTTTGTTTTCTTGTTGGAATGGAAAGATGAAAAAATATAATATCCTTTAGATCTTTATAGTTGTTATGTCTTTTTCTAGTTTAGGGAACAAGCCACAAGAATTCCCTTAGGCAGATGCTGATGAATTTTTTTTTTCAAATAAAATTTGCATATTTTTTCCCTTGGAAAAAGAAAGTATTATAAATCACATAATATGAAAAATTGGTTGAGGTAACGCAAGGAAGTAAAGATGGCATTAGCTCCTCGTGAAACATGTCAAGAAATTATATATTCAAATAGAGATAATTGTAGTACAATTCCACAAAGTACAAATCAAATGAAATTTTCAAGAATAAACAACAAAACACCTTAGCATAAAAGAGTATTCTCCTAGCCAATCAAATATTAGTGATAGTTAATCAAGGTACCACTTTGAATCATGACAAAATGGAATTTTTAGGATTAGGCTAGTTAGTTAAAGCTCAAATAAATCCCTTGACATGTATACTGAATGGATAGCATCAAAGTGCTAAAAGGACTATGAAATGTACCAAATCATAAGACCAATAAATTAAGACTTCATATAGAGCAACTTATGGAGTTGTGTCAATGGAATTGAAAGAAGCTATTGCCAAGTACAACAAACACATAAAACCTTTTTCATGGATGATAATGGTAGTAGTTGTTTCAAGTGCTTCAAAATATAAACTAAGTATATAACAAACCCAAAAGAGAAGAGGGAATAATCCCTAATCCAACTTGAAGAAGGGTGCATCCATGATCAAAAGAGATTAAGTGGTATTGAGTGGGCAACATGATGATACAAGCCAATCTTTCTGTGGGTGAACAATAATAATTACTATGTGATGGATAAATCATTAGGTCTTAACTATCCCTTTGTATAAGTGGATTAAACATGATAGAAAACTTAAATAATGTTGATCTATTGTTTATGTGCTATTGGATATGGCAGTCCTGGGATATGTAAGCAAAACGTGTAAGTGATGTAACGACCAGGAGTAATGATCAATAAAAATACAAGGCTGAAAAATAAATTTCATATTGATGATTTAAGGTCAAAAGAATACATGACTAGAGATTAAGGATCTAGATAATGGAAACCAACTTGGAAGTTAACAATGTATTTAGATGAGAGCATTATGATCTCTATTGAAAGAGGGACTACACCTACCCCATAAATTGTAAACTTTCCTGCAAGTTATCATCTTTCTTGAAAGATGAGGAAGTGATTATTGGAATGTAACTACTATATTGGTGAGAACATGGGCACTCATAGTATTGATGATCTGGCCTAGGCTAGTATACATAACCAAAATAGATCTTAGGGATGTTTAATGATATTCTTACATCAAATGAAATATGTAAGCTAACGAATTTGATTTTATTGATGAATCATGATAAGAATGCCCATAATGTTGTGTGGCTCTATATGTGATCTGTGTTGAGATGATTAATCATACCTATGATGTCATGTTAACATGTGATTTCATTGATTATGTTGATGTAAAGTTATATCTTTGATAAAGATTTGTTGATGTTATAATATTATCATGGTATTTCATGATGTGATGGCATGTAGTAATTGTATGTAGTTTTTATGATGAGATTTTAATGGTGACATGCATGAGCATGTGATGTCCTACTATTCAAGATGTTGTGATAACAATGATGTAGTGTTCTCGTGATGACGTGCAAAATTAAGCATGTGGACCATATTCTATGAGATTATGATGTTATGATTATATAAATAATGCATTGGTTGTGTGTTGTGAAGTGGTGATTTGTAAGAGATCCAACAATGAGCATAGAGGGTCGGCTTATTTGATGATTTGGTGAAAGTCCATACCTACAAGGGAGAATATGTAACATATTATAGGTTGAAGACAAATTCAATCAACTACTTATGCCAATGTTTATTTTTCCTTATATAATTCTTGGTGGGATATGGCAACATTTTGAGATGGTTGAGTACCAAATATTAGATTTGTGATGCCAAAGTCTAGAATAAGGGATGGAGTTGTGTGTGAGACTTTGGTGCCTAGGGTTGTACCTTAGTGAGTTGTAGCGGGAGTAGATCAATGTTTCGAGATGCCTAGCGTACGTGAGTACCATACCAAAATCCCACCTTGTAGTAGATTAGCTTTGAGCCTTGGGGCTCTAGTAAGAGTGATATACTTTCATCCTCGTTCCAAAAGTTGGCAAAGAAGACCTTCAAAATGCTTGCACTTACCCCAATGCTTTAATGTAATTTTGAGTGCTTGTTATGGTTACTTGGGTAGCCCTTATACTAGTTACAATAAAGGGTGTGGTGTAGAAGATATGGGACTAAACAAATAAAATATAAGTTAAATGATTAAAATTGACTTTGAGACAAAGTTCCTTAAAGAGGAGGAGCATGCAATACTTCATATTATTATTAAATAATAATAATGATAATAATAAATATGAAGAAATAAAGAATAAAATTAATAAATAGAGTGAACTATCATAATAATAAATGAATGAAGCTATTTATTAAGAAGTAAAAGAATAAAAATTAAGACAATCTAAATTTTAAAAGCTAGGTTAAGAAAAGACTAGGATAAAAATCTTTACAAAAATAAATGCATAATGACAAGTAGATTATGTACATGAAGTTTATCCTTCCATTTGTGGAACAAAGGAGTTTTTCTTAATGGATGAAGAGAAGGATGTGAGGCACCATTTTCCTATGAAGAACTATTGTGAAAGTAGGGATTAGTGATTGTTGAGGAAAATTAATTGCTTAATAAAAATAACTAATCACTTGAACATTAAATATCAACCCGATGAGCGTCTTTTTATTTCAAGGCAATCGGAAAAATATATGCATAACAAATACCAACAGCTAACACTGGTTCTATATGATTGTGTTCTATATTATCAAGCTCATTCAATAAGAAATAAAATGTAAGACTTGAATAATAAAACTAAAACTAAAAAGAAGAAAGTAAATGACAAGAAAAACAATTATGTTAATCACACAACTTGAATCATTGCTAAATTAAACCACACATTGTTGAATTCGAAATTTAATCTATTGCACCCAACATAATTCAAATGCTAATCTAGAAAACTAAAATAAATGAAATCTAGAAATTGGATGAAATAACAAATATGGAAAATGTAGCAAACAAAAAATTAGTTAAAAGAAAGGAAATCTACTTTAAGGAATGACAATTGAAATTCAAATAAACAAACACATAACTACACTAATTTACATGTTCAAGGCAGCACCTCGTCCAAGGAAGTGGGCCCAACTGCCCAAGACTCAGTTCTGTCTTGAGAAATAATTCAAATCAGGTTACAAGTAACAGATGTAGAACTCAGTGGATAACTTCTTTCATTAAAATATATGTGAGAAATAATTACAGTATAATGAATCTCTTAGCTTTTCCTCAAATTCAACAATTGTTCATCTCCCATCTCTCATTTCTTATATCTTCTCATACATCCTATCTAATAATTGTCCATCTCCTATCTCCTAATTATCCCCTCTTCTTTGACCTCTGTTTTCATTTAAATACGCAGAGAACAAAGGGAAGTTACAGCAAAGTTGATTACAAAATGATTTCCATTGCAATTTTGGATTGATTACATAATCTCAATAAACAAGATCAGATCTGAAAGATCTTCCCATCATCATTCAGCAAGAACAAGTCGAATCTGGTATTGGAAGTGGAAGAATTTGGAAAACGGCCACAACAACAAATCTCATAAAATCATCTTCAAAGAACCTTGTGTTTCTATCAATCCAAACAAAATTTTGGAAAACTGCTTATCACAAAACTAATTTGATATGTTGTGCACAAAACCCATGTCTCATATTTTTCATATTCATCTCCATTTGTCCGAAGTGGCCAACGCAACACTGTCACTTCTTATCCCAACGAATTTCTGAGTTGGAATATTTGATTATGAGTTGGAAATCAAATTTGCAATCTAGAAATATCTTGGAGGCTAAAATCATGAGTGATAAAAATTCATTAATAAATCATCATTGGAAAAATAATGCATAATAATCTTCAATATATTAAAAATAAAGAAGAAAAATAGTATTTATCCATAAGAGCATAAATAATTATAAAATGGAATTATATGATAAATTATGATAAATGACGTGATAAAGAATGGTAGAAATGAATGAAATTGACGTTAAAAAGTGATAATAATAATGGAAAATTAATGGACAAACATACCCCGAAACTGAATATGTTGCATGTCCTCATGTAGCCCAAAGCCTCTGTATTAACCAAGCTATAATACAAAAATGTTCATCCCAATTCATGAAATTGATGGAACATATGACTTCTTCCTCAAATAATGAATATTCCATTTTAGCAATGTTGATGAAAGTGTAACAATTTTCACATTTACAGCAAAATATGATACAAGTAATGACAAACTTCATTAACCATTTTCTCAAAAACTACAAATCAAATTTTGTTGAAATTTTGCAAGCAAATTTCTACTATATTAATGCTTCTCTAATCCAAAAATTAGATCATTTTGATGCACAGATTATGATATATAAGAAAAATGGTTGTAGGTGACAGTGCATGATTTCTGAAATTTTACAAACTAATTTAACTTGACATTTTCTGGGTTTGTATATTTTAATGATACCTCTTTGTTGTCCAAAAATCACAAGAATTCAGTTCATAGATTTAAAGATATACGCAAATCAATTTCTGCACTGTATAAAAATGAAATTGTATGCCTTAAATGAGAAAGAAAGTAGAAAACATCCATCATGTGTAGCAATTCCTCCCCCAAACTGGAGAATTAGCATGCCCTCATGCAATACTAGAAAACAAATTGAGGTGGTTGCTACAATCATTATTAAAATCTATGATTGGTGTAAAACAACATGGAATAAGGAAGGTTTTGAGAATAAATAAGGAGATCGATGGATGATGGCATGGTCATAATAAATAAATGAATGAAAGTAACACTCCCCCAAATTGAAAGCTTCTATGTCTCTTAAAAATGGGAAGTGGTAAAGATGTGGAATGAATGATGATAAATAATGCTCAATGGATTTTCATGAAATTCTTCTAAATTTTTAATAAATCGTAAACTTGTGCTATTTTACCTCAAGTTTTACCTCCCAAAAAATGTGGAATGACATGTATGGACTGGAATTTGTTGAAGTTGATGTAGGTTGAGTTGATGTTGAAGGTGATGCAAAAGGTGGAAGCCATGCAAGCACATCTTGTTTGAACAATTATTCGCGTTCACGAGTTGCTCATGCCTCTTCTGTTAGTTGCAATAGTGTGGGCTCACTGTGAATAGGGTTTCCCCCCATACTTGATGTTCTCATGTAATCTATTCACTACTCTGCATGCAATTTTCTTGAATCCACTGTTTTATTTTTGAACAACAATAGATAAGTCACATGCAAAGATTTCAATCAGAAAAAACTTTTGTATAAATGTAATAATAATATTTTTTCAAATCAACAAGTTATGGCGGAGTTCAGTAATTATATCTTGTCATATCATCATAGTGTGTGACCTTCCCCCTTCAATGAGGAAAGGGTGTCCTCGTCCTCAAAGCACGGGAAAATGAGAAGTACACACGGCATCATTAATATGGCATGAAGCAGTCAGAGGAGTCCGATAGGTGAAGTGAAGTGAAATAATTATCAGTAGTACTAGTGATTAGAAATGATCGTAAAAAGAATAAAGCATGTAAATAGTCATTATGTGAAATCATTTACCTTTTGAGATTAATACAGCGAAATCTAACAAGGCACGATTAATAATAATGACTGTTGGTGACAACTGATTGGAAAATGCTGAAGTGATTCATTCAATGGATTTTCAACAGTCATACCAGTGTTTAGAAGTATAAACACTACTCAATGGTGGTTTCTCCCTTTGGATTAATTGAATAGGAAGTATTAGCATACTGAATAGTTGGTTATTTAAAGTAATACTCAAATGCCATAGGCAGAGCCACTACTGCCAGCAGGCGCCTATAGCCTCAACGGGGTTGCCTCTTATCCCCGAAAATGAGCCAATATCCTCAACTTATGACTTTTGATTATTTACACATTCCTGCAAAGAGGCCATTGTGCTGGCATGGTAACCAGATAACCACAATGCCATTTACCAGGGCATAACAAAGTGAACAGGATGGCTCGTGATGAGATCTCCTATCCTCTGACATTTATAATGTTTGAAACTCCATTACCCTAGTGTGGTAGCCATAACGGGAATGTCACTTGTGTTGATTCCTTATAATCATGGTAGGTTGGCTCGTGATGAGAGCCCTTATCCTCTTTGAGAAAAAATTATCATATCTCTAAATTTACATTGTAAGTTGAGGGAGGCTCACTAACTTGTTAAGAGTCAGGGATGGCGTAAGAAGTAAAAATAATGCCACAAAACATATGTCTTAGTTCCTTTCATTGTGTCAAGGGGAACCGCCATTTGAAAGTGTAAAAGAGAAAACCAACATGATGTTGAGATAGATGGTGAATCAAGTGATAGTATATCCAAAAAACAAAAAAAAAAACAAAAAAAAAAAAATCATACAACAAGTCATTTAACAGATGAACCATGTCAAATTTCAAATAAATATAATTAGCAAAATGTTAAAGAAAATCACAATGTAATTAATATTAATGGTCTTTTTTCTTTTTTTCTTTTTTTTCTTTTTTTTCGATGCAGATTTAAAAATCATACAACAAGTAATTTAACAGATGAACCATGTCAGATTTCAAATAAACATAATTAGCAAAATGTTAAAGAAAATCACAATGTAATTAATATTAATGGTTTTTTTTTCGATGCAGATTTCCAGCCAAAAGCATGACTACATAGACAGAACGACAAGCAGTTTATCGAAAAGACAACGGCGTTTGCAAATAAAAACAATAGCTGAAATAAATAATCATGTTGTTATATCACATAAAGAACATCGGTTATTCTATCAGAAATGGAACAACGGCTGTGAATTTAAAAAAACAGAACAACAATCATGCAATTGAGAATAGAACAGCAACTGATTTTTGAACGGAACAACAATTGTTCGTTTAACGGAACAGAAAATGTGCGTTTAACAGAACAATAGTCACGCAATTGAGAATAGAACAGCAACAGATTTTTGAATGGAAAAACAGTTGTTCATTTAATGGAACAAAAAATGTGCATTTAATAGAACAACAACTGTTCTTTGAACGAAACAGCAATTGTTCGTTTTTTGGAACAGCAACCGTTCATTTAATAGAACAGTAACCGTTCTTTGAATGGAACAACAACTGTTCATTTAAAGGAACAAAAACCATTCTTTGAATGGAACAAAAACCGTTATTTGAATGGAACAACAACTATTCATTTGATAGAACAACAACTACTCATTGGACGGAACAACAACTGTTCATTTAACAGAACAACAACTGTGCATTCGCTAACGGAACGAAAACTACAACTTTGAAGGAAGCAACACATGAAACACGAAAACATAAGAGAAATCAGAAAAGAAACAACACTTTATTTAAAAATAGTAAATAAATAAATATATTAAGTTACAACAACTATGATGTTGTTTCCTAAGGGAACATCAATCTGTTTCTAGGAACAACAATTTGTCAATGGAAAAAAATGATCTCTTGGAAAAATGCTTTGGCAGCAGTGACATGAATCTTCAAATGGAAACCAATTCTCCATTTCTTCTGTTATGAATCTGTTAGGTAATGAATTGGATTAAATTTCCTTGTTTCATTAACATTTATTTCAAGAATCGTTTGTTCATAAATTGACATCTTTTATTCTCCTGGAACCTGCAAAAAAATGAGTGTCTACCTGCAATAAAACATGAAATCATGGAAGAAGGGAGGTGATCGGTCTCTCATAATCCAAGATATATGAAAAAACTAACAAGTATTTACTCTGTAAAACAAATCCACAGAAATATAATCAAATAAAAAATTATTTGTTACCTGCAGGAGAGTTGTGGTCGACCATACTAACCAGCGGTGTTTTAATCATAACTCCTTTGTTTTTCGTCCGATTTGAGTGATTTCAAAGTCAAATGAGAGCTATTAAAATTTATATCACAATAGAAATAGGTTTTAAAAATTCCATGATATGATATGTCAATTTTACTTAGAACAACCTGCATAACAGAGTCATTTTCGATTTCCCATCTTAGACCAACAGTTGATATTTTAAGCATAATTTTTTCATTTGATGACGGATTCAAATGATTAAAATTGGAGATTAAATTATATTCATTTATTTATCTCCAATAGAAATAGTATTTGAAGACAAGATGAATTGATGTGTCAAATACGCAAGTGAACAGTTGGAAAGACAGAGTTTTAAAAGTGTTGATTTACGATAGACAATCAGTATTTTGGTCATAATTTTCCCATACGATATCAAAATTGAGTGATTCAAATTGCCTTGTAAACTAGATTCATAGGGGAATATAACATTGAAACAATTTTTTAAAATGTAGTCATTTAGGCCTCCAAAAACTGATTGTCCCAACTCTGTTCCTGAGTTGCCTACAAGACATCATGCCAATGTTTTGGTTATAACGTTTTCGTTTCAAATCCAAATTGAGTGATTCAAATTGAGTTGGAAATTAGACATAAGGGCTACTTAGAATAGAAACAAGTTTGAAAAATATTCCCTTTTGATCCCTCAAAACATGATTGTCCCGACTGTGTTTTTAGAACTTTCATCAAGCTAGCAAGTCAAAAAATATTCAAGCAATTTTTCCAAATTGGTGATAAAAATGGATATGAGTGTTTGTAGAAATATGATTTTTTATATAAAATGTCTACATACACAAATAAATTCAAAAATTTATCACCGATTTTGATTTCCACGGCGTGTTGCAACAAAAACAACTATTTTTACATGAAATAAAAAATAAATAAATAAATATGTATTTATTTATCTCCTTATTTATTTTATTTTATACACTAACCTACTCTGCTTTGAAAAATTAATATGCTCACGTATAAGAGTACTTCCAATGGAGCCATTTTTGAAATAAGGCCTCAAGTATGTATATACTCAAATTTGAAAAATGCATGTTAATAAATAGTAGGGTATGAGAAGCGAGCTTCCCTTGAAAAGATGGTGTCAAAAATTGTTGAACTATGGAGTGATGTTGTAAACAAATGATGGAGTGAAACCAATCTTCAATATATCCTTTACTTTCTTGATTTCCCGTAGCTGTCATATCATGAATTTTTTGAGTTTTTAAAACGGCTTGTTGATGCAGACTAGAAGAAACCTCATTTTTTTCCATAACTTCTACAACTTTTGGATTTGAAACATTCCCAATCTCAATATAAGTTTTCTGCAATGGTGCATGTGAGATAGAATGGGTGGGAAGGGTAGGTAAATTTCACAGTTCAACATTGTATACATGTTGTACTGGCTTATTATGGTTAGGGTGTGGAATGAGTTGAGCAAGAAATTGTTTAGGGCATGGAGCATTTTGATGATGTAGTTGATTGGGTTGTGTGGATGTTTTTGATAGACAATCAAGATGTTGTTGAAAAGCTAGAAAATAATATGTTTGACATGTTTGTGCTACAAGATGTGGGAGAGTATCCATGTAATCATAAGATGAACCATGCCAAACTTATAGACAAGATTGGTGGGGGTTATATTTAAATTGACATGGTTGCCCTAACACAGGGGTATTCCATAATGGATTATGCAAGTAAGAAAATGGAGAGGAAGTGTTGTGAACCACACATGTTGGCCATGATTTCCATGGTTGTGAAATTGTAGCAGCTTCTTCATCTATTTGATGTGATGCTTCCATCCTAGAAAAGGAAGAACAACTATCTACGGGATGCTCCTTTTGGCAATGAGGGAAAAACACTTCTTCGATTTCTTGAATTTTCTGAACCTACAAAACATCCAATTATGAATTTAGAGAGCTAATAAAATCAATTTTAAAATGTTCAAATAAATCATTGCTTTCAACTCCTATATCTCCTGCTCTTGTAGTAGATTTGGAAAAGAAAGAAGAAACTTCTCTAGAATTCTTACCAGCCTTGGAGATTCCTCTTGAATACCTTACGCATAATTAACAAACATCATCATATGATAACTGAAAAACATCACCTTTTCCCATTAGATTTAAGGGTTCTAAAAATTCCTCTTTAATTTCTTCAAGGAGTGTTTTTAAGATCTCTTTTTTCAAATGCTTATGCTTTGATTTTTGAAACTTGTATTTAAATCACTCTACATAGTCCTCCAAGATTTCATATTTCCTTTATATCATACTGAAAATATCTTCACTGGACTTTAAATAGTCTTGGTACTTCTTCAAGAATACATTCTTCATGTCCTCCCATGTTTGGATGCAGTTCCCACCAAGGCTCATGAACCATCGGAGAGTTGCTCCTTTTAGAGCAAGAGGAGACACTTTCAACCTTTGATCCTTAGTACAATAATCATATCCTCTACAAAGTGATTCAAACTCAAATATGAATGTATTTGGGTCTTCATTTTCCAAACCATGAAAATTTGGTAGAGAATATGGGGGAATTATGTGCATTTGTGTCACTCCTCCTAGATCTTTGATAGGGAATTCAAAAGTAGAAATGTGAGCCATTTCTTACCATAATAGAAGATTTTCTTCATGTGTTGCTTTCAAGCTCCTCCTTCAAATGTTTATGTCAATTGGTTAGTGGAATGGGTGGTGCTTACATCACAACTTAAGTGAAATGATAAAAAATCCAAGTTCCTAACTCTAATGTTCCTACTTTTAATCATGCACGTTATATGACTCAAGCCTGACTACTGAGGGTAGATCCATCACTAGTTCCACAGGATGCATGCGTATGCTCTTACCTTCTATCTTCAATATCCAGCTCTCACGAAGTAAGGTATGCATCTCCAACCATATACTAGTGTGGTAGTGAAATTTGACTGTCTCCCCAGCAACGACGCCAAAATGTTGGGGAAAATTAATTGCTTAATAAAAACAACTAATCACTTGAAAATTAATTATCAACCCAAGGAGCGCCTTTTAATTTCAAGTCAATCGGAAAAATATATGCATAACAAATACCAGCAGCTAACACTAGTTCTATATGATTGTGTTCTATACTATCAAGCTCATTCAACAAGAAATAAAATGTAAGACTTGAATAATAAAACTAAAATTAAAAAGAAGAAAGTAAATGATAGGAAAAACAATTATGCTAATCGCACAACTTGAATCATTGCTAAATTAAACCATACATTGCTGAATTGGAAATTTAATCTATTGCACCCAACATAATTCAAATGCTAATCTAGAGCAGTAAATTAAATGAAATCTAGAAATTGGATGAAATAACAAATCTGAAAAATGTAGCAAACAACAAATTAGTTAAAAGAAAGGAAATATACTTTAAGGAATGACAATTGAAATTCAAATAAACAAAACACATAACTACACTAATTTACATGTTCAAGGCAGCATCTCGTCCAAGGTAGTGGGCCTAACTGCCCAAGACTCAGTTCTGCCTTGAGAAATAATTCAGATCAAATGTAGAACTCAGTGGATAGCTTCATTCATTAAAATATATGAGAGAAATAATTACAACATAATGAAGCTCTTAGGTTTTCCTCAAATTCAACAATTGTTCATCTCCCATCTCTTATCTCTTATCTCTTCTCCTACATCCTATCTAATAATTGTCCATCTCTTATCTCCTAATTATCCCCCCCTTCTTTGATCTCTTTTCTCATTTAAATACGTAGAGAACAAAGGGAAGTTACAACAAAGTTGATTACAAAATGATTTCCATTGCAATTTTGGATTGATTACATAATCTCAATAAACACGATCAGATCTTCCCATCATCATTCAACAGGAACAAGTCAAATCTGGTATTGCAATTGGAAGAATTTGGAAAATGGCCACAACAGCAAATCTGAGAAAATCATCTTCGAAGAACCTTGCGTTTCTCTCAATCCAAACCTAGTTTTGGAAGACTACTCATTTCAAAACTAATTTGATCCGTTTTGCACCAAACCCATATCTCGGATTTTTCATATTCATCTTCATTTGTCCAAAATGGCCAATGCAAAATTGTCACTTCTTATCCCAACAAATTTTTGAATTGGAATATTTGATTATGAGCTAGAAATCAAATTTGCAATCTCGAAAAGATCTTGGAGGCTAAAATCATGAGTGATAAAAATTCATTAATAAATCATCATTGGAAAAATAATGCATAATAATCTTCCATATATTAAAAATAAAGAAGAAAAAATAGTATTTATCCATAAGAGCATAAATAATTATAAAATGGAATTATATGATAAATTATGATAAATGGCGTGATAAAGAATGGTAGAAATGGATGAAATAGACGTTAAAAAGTGATAATAATAATAATGGAAAATTAATGGCCCAACAGTGACTAGCAAAGGTAGTTCATAAATGACTCAGGGATGGCCATCTACAGAAAAATATGGCGCAACTAAGTGTATGGTTGGGTGAAGAGTCATTCACCACACTTTAGTTGTGGTCAGTTATCAAAGTAGCACAACAATTTTGAAATCACAAGTAAGTTGATTTCTTCATGTAGGTTAGTTTCTCACCACACATTTCTCTTATGGCCTCGTACTTCTTACCTGAATATTCTTTATGGTTGTTAATTTATTGTCATGAATTTCTATAAGTATTTTTTATATAATTATGTTTGAAGTTTGGTTCATTACAATAACACAAATTTTCTAAGGAAGGTTTTCAAAAATAAAATTCATCAAGTTTCGAAATGTTGAAGGTGCATTAGTAAGTCCAAATGGCATAACCAAAAACTTGTAATGACCTTCATGTGTTCTAAAGGTTGTTTTCAGAATGTCTTATTGCCTCATTTTGATTTGATGATATCTTGAATGGAGATAAAACTTAGTAAGGAAAAATTCTCCATGCAGTTCATCTAATAATCCATCAATTATAGGAATAATAACCTTATATTTGATGGTCATTTTGTTGAGTTTTTTTTTTTACTTTGTACACTTACACCATGAACCAACCCTTTTTGTAACCATCACCACTAGTGATGAGAAAACACATTGGCTAGGTTGAATGATGTCAAACTCTAACATTTCTTGAATCATGCACTCAATCTCAACCTTAAGTGCATAGGGATACTTGCAAGGCCTAATGTTAGGTAGTGGATTTCCTGGTTGAAAATGTATTACATGGTCATAATATCAAGTAGGTGCAAGACCCTGAATAATCCCTTTTTGTAACCATCACCACTAGTGACGAGAAAGCACTTTGGCTTGGTTGAATGATGTAAACCACTAACGTTTCTTGAATTATACACTCAATATCAAACTTAAGTGCATATGGATACTTGCAAGTCCTAATATTAGGTGGTGTATTTCTTGGTTGCAAATGAATAGCATGGTCATAATCTCAAGTAGGTGCAAGACCCTTAGGAATCACTCCAAATTCCTTGGAATGATTGTTGATAACATTTTGGATATCCACTAGAGAAAATAATATAAGTTTTTGAACATCTAGTGAGAAAAATTGTGTAATTACGCCATGGTGTCCCTTTTGTTTTCACTTTTTCATGTTGTTAGAACTTATCACGTTACAAGGCTTCCCTTGGATACATCTAAGCTCAATTTCCTTATTTTCTAAATAAAATCTCATGAAAACTTCTTGAAAATTAAGTGTCATTGTTCCTAGTTATTGTAACCATTGGACCCCTAATACAACATTAGCACTACCCATTTGGATTGCAATAATGGGACTATCCAATTAATACTTCCACATATTGACTTTAATATTGTGGAAAGTCCTTGAACAATTTAGTATTTCTATGTATACTCGTTACTTGAAACTCTAGTGTTGGAATTTCTCTTTTGTCATCAATCTGTTGAGGTGTCAACCTTGTCAATTAAGCGAGGTTAGGAGAGGGGGTGTGTTTCTCTCTATAGTTGTTAGTGACCACTCTTCTAGTAGTCATATTTTTAGTTTCGACTTTCCTTTCTAGGTTGAAAGCATGCTTTGTGGATTTATGTCCAAAGAGACATAGTTCATGTCGGATGCTTTCCATTAAACTTTCCATAAAGTGATCTAATATTTTATCCCATAAAAATGGACCAAGAGACAATATAATCCTTTTTTCATTCATAAATCCATTGATACCATACAAATTGATTATTTTCCAAGCATTGGGATGCAATAGTCACCTTTTGAAAAGTTGTCACTTGGGGTAAATTAAAGAATTGCTCCATCTAGAATATAAATGTTTTAGGATCTTTACCATCAAACTTTTTCATACCAATTTTTTAAATGAATTATTTCCTTGGTGTTGAATTCAAGTTCTAATGATGTGGATATTGGAGTGATGAGCAATCATAATTCTAGGACTCAATCTTTATTTCCTCCTCATTTTCATGATTACCTTATGTCTTAATATCTCATTTAGATATCTCTCATCTGAGATATATATGATAGAATTTTATAATTGTTGTATTATTTAATCCATGTTTTGATTCATGGAATATATCTTTCGATCCATCAAATTTTCCATTTCCTTTTTAAGGTATTACCTAAGAACATGATAAATCCACTTGTTTCAACATACTACCACCCATTTCATCAACTTCGTTTTTTAATTAGGTTAACCTATTTTCTAAGTTTTTATTTTCTTCACGTGTCAAGTTTGAGTTTTTATGAGTACTGATAGTATTTCTTATATAACCCTTTTTCATATGAGAAAATAATGTTACTCCTTTTTGTTGCAAATTTTGGTCATCCTTCTTGGATGATCTCACTTGGAAAAAGTTACTAGAACCTGAGGAAAACATAGAGTTGGATGTTATAACTGTCTGATATACATGTAGGGTCTAATAGCAGTACTTACATCAATATCTTATGGTGCTAACTAAGGAGGCTCAACCATGACTTTATCCATACCACTCGACTACCAAAGTACTAGAGAGTGGTCTCCCCAACTGTTGTTCTTGGCGTACCATAGCAATATGATGATCAATTAGCCTATCTAAAGTCAATTTCATATATACCTATGGACTTTATTTATACCTAAAGATACATGGAAATGATATTCCATATATGGGTATTATATAATGTGGTACTACTTGAAGGGCGACTAGCAGGGATTATAGAGGTTTCCAACTAGGTAAAACCATGTGTATTTCCTGCATGTATTTTTCTCCTACCACAGTTTTACCTATTGAAAAATAGATCATTATTAAAGATGTATGGACATGTCTCTAAAAATATTAAAACATGATCTTGCTAACCCATTAAAAACTATTAAAATCACCATAACATAATTTATGCAAGGAAGAGTTTGAGGTTGAAAATGTAAAATGATCACAACTTCTACTATAATTCTTATTTTGGTTATTTTAACCCTAATTATGAAATTCCACACCTTCTCTAGCTATAATTATATTGGTGTAGTGTTGGACAAAAGATCACACTTGGGGGGGGGTGAATTAGTGTGAGAAATTTAACCATTTCACAACTTTTCATTAATGACAATTATGTCACAATGCATCATAACCATTTGCCACATATCAATGAGAAAAGCAATGCATCATGAATTTATCATCACATAAGTAAGAATCCATCACATCAACACAAAGAGACACAAGCTTTTATGTGGAAGCCCATAAGGGAGAAAAACGCAAATTTTTCTTCTTATTATTCTTCAACTCATTACATAGATTTGTAGGCATCAACCTACTGGAGGCAACCACCCCCAAAATATGCAAGTTACTACTTGCATTAGGCTAAAACCTTATTGAGGCACCAACCTCGAAAGTTTGTAAGCAACAAATCATTGTAGTCTACAACTTGATTGAGGCACCAACCTCGATAATGAGCAAGCTCCAACCTACCTAAGGACCAACCTCGATGATGAGAAATCTTTGACCTACTATAGGCTCCAACCTTAGTGGAGGAACCCACCTCCTTCTTCACCTCCTTGTGGACCTCTTTCAAAATATTTCAAACTAGATCCACTAGCATAATCAATTAGTGAATCATAAGTAATGTCACAATCTACAATCACAACCTACAATCATTGTCGTTGTAAAACATGTCACAATATGAAATCATTGTCACTTAGACACCTACAACCCTTGTCACTACAATCTTTGTCATAATTTACAACCATCGTCACAACCTAAAATCATTGCCACATCCTATCATATGAATCACCATCATTAGTTGTCATGTTGTTGTCCACACTCTATCATACCTTGTCATAGCTCTACTTCAATATATTCATCAATCTAGTGACATATAACTCATCTTGGAAATTATTCTTTCCATATATCCAAAACCACTACAGCCTACTCGTAAACCCTAAAAAACATGAAATAGATATTCTAATTATCAAATATATGTCAAAATGGTATTTCATGTGTTTGAATGCCTTCATCTTTGAAATTGATCGCTATGAAACTTTTGGATTTCAATTTGTCTCAAGAATGAGCTAAAAAACTCAAAATAATGATTTAAAACTATACAATTAATTAATCATTATACCAAATACCCTTTTCTAGGTGCATTAGAAAAATTGGTCATACATTGTTGCCGACGCCAAAAAATGTATGGCGTTGTTTAGTCAATCATTCGACAAAATGATTTTTAATAAATAAAAAATTTGTCTGACATGATTACCATGGGACTCAAACTACAGTCTCGACCAATCCATTATCAACGCCCCACCAATTGAGCTACACAATGAACCTTGTAAACCAATACTTTCGACACTATAAGAAATTTGACTCAGATATGAAGTGAGGGTGCAGAATCACCTTACATGTCAGCACATATTACACCATGTCAATCCTTATACAAGTATTGGTCTGATATGTTAGGGGTCGTGTGCTAACCATATACCACACAATTCTAACATCGTGGAATTTGTTGTATAAACCAATAAAACCTCATACCTCAACCCCATCATAGTTGTAGATAGAACCAACGAGAGAACTATGTAACCTGAGATCGAACCAATGAGAGAACTATGTAACATGAGATCAAACCATAGTCAAAATAAATCACGAGAGTATAACTTGTAACTGGATAAACCCTGAACAATTGACTGTCCAACCAACCATATTACAACTTGTTGTTATAACCATACAAAACTCAAACCTTCAAACATGATTCTTCATAGTGTCAATTCCATAGTTAAACTAGAAGAATTTATTCACGAGAAACTAATTCACTTCACCAGAGACTCGAATTACATAGAGCTACAATTTTTTTTGCTTAATCACTTCTTAAATTCGAAATTGGTAGTCGGGCATATATTCATAATGGTCTTGCAATCCTGGGCTTATGGAGGGTTGATCATAAACCTGTGAATAATTCTTGTGCAATAGACTCTACTCACATCAAAATTTGCACCATATATCTAGTAATTAGGCCATACCATTGTTGATTTTTGAGTACCTTGGTAGGTACTCCAAGCCCTAGGGTTTAGGGATTGGAGGACAAAGTGCCACAAGCATCACTTGTGGGCTTGGAACCCAAGGTAGGGGTTTTTCACCCATCGGTATTTCAGACAAAACCATGAGCACATTTCAACATGTAATGGATGAGGATGACAGTTGTCGGCAAGACGAATCTAATGCAATGAGAATCATCTGATCTTGAGTTGTAGAAATGGAGATATGAATTTTTGAAGTCAAAGTGTGGGTTTGCACAAGAAGTGTCTAGGTCGGCCTAATGTTATTTAGGCTTGTGACAACTTGTCAAGCCCTAGATTGAAGTTGGAGGAGCCCTTCTATTGGTGTATAAATAGAAGGATATGGAGGAGTCATTTGATAATCCATTTGTGCAACACACACTCAAAGAAAAGTTCATAGGAGGAGAGATTATCTATGATTTAGCCACAATAAGGAAGAGGCAGGACAACGAAGGAGGAGAGGGCCAATTTAGGCCTAGTTCAAGGATATGAGATGTAGAAGGAGGGCTGAGTACCCTTGCTGGAGGGTCGAAGCTTCAAGTGGTTGTTTGTAGACTATTTGAGAGCTTAATGGTGGTGAGGGAAGGTTGTTTTCGAGTGTTGTTAGGGTTCCACATCAGACTATGGTAGGCCGCAGGAATAGCCTCTCTAAAAGAGACCATCATGGTGGTGATAAGGGCTGCCACATGCCTAGAACAACAACCCATGAGGAGGTCACCTCACCTTTCCTAGGCTGTAGAAAACAAGAGGTTGTTAGATTGGTTTCTTAAGGGTTGTTGCAGCATGCACAAGCCCTAATCATGGATAGAAGAACAACAGTATTGTAGCAGCAGTATGTTGTGTAATGGGTTAATGTGGAAGGTTGTTTTTGAGTGTTGTTAGGGTTCCACATCAAACTGTGGTAGGCCACAGGTATAGCCTCTCCAAAAGAGACCATCATGGTAGTGATAAGGGCCGCCACATGCCCAGAACAACAACCCATGAGGAGGTCACCTCACCTTTCCTAAGCGGCAGCAAAGAGGAGGTTGTTAGATTGGTTTCTTAAGGGTTGTTGCAGCATGCACAAGCCCTAATCATGGACAAAAGAACAACAGTATTGTAGCAGTAGTATGTTGTGTGATGGGTTAATGTTTTCACCAGATTTGGATCATATTATTGAGCAGCCTATGGGAGCCAAGTTGGAGACTTAATTGGGTGATCAATCCTCCATAGGTGCAGATCTTGTAGTGAAGGATTAGGCATCTTTGGATTGTTGGAGGGCAGTGTGTGGATGTCCAAAGTAGCCCTAGACAAGCTGTCTTGAAGTGACGAAGAAGAGTTGAAAGGTGGGCGAATTTTGGAGCCTTATGAGTAGCTCTTTGATAGATGAAAGAGGCTACTAGAAGGTAGATTGGAGCTTCGGAAGCAGCCAACCTAGAGAGAAGATTGATGAGCCCGTGTACATGCAGCGGAAGTGACTTGCCGCAGTGTTAGGTGGCAGCCCTCCTAGAGTCTCGATGTGTTGTCCTCTGAAGGACTAAGGGGAAATTAGTGATCAGCATGGAAATGAAGGACCAGTAGGACAAGATACGACATAGAAGTTGCAACGAAGTTTTTCATTATATCTTGTATACCATAGACTGTTGTATTATTCAGATTTGGTTTAATATAGCAAATATTTGGTTGTACATTATTTTACAATATTTGCTAAAAATTATGTATACTTGTGCATATGTGATTTACTACTTTATATTTTCCATTGTGCAAAGTAGATCTTGTTGAGATTCTTGGTTTGGTAGCGTCAAATATTTTAATATTCTAACCTAAACCCAAGATCGTGGAAACTCAACATGGTGCCAGAGTGTGTTTGAGCTACTTTGGAAGTCAGTGAATCAAAGTTGTGCACAACAAAGTACAACTTAAGACAGAGTTGGTCACATTGTAGGTGATAATGTCGAAGTTGCAGGATGGTATCCGGTATAAGGATAGGTAGGAGGGGTTTTCCAACTATAGTCCATGGAAGGAAAGGATCAAGTTGGTCTTACCTGTCAACAGGATTTGGAAGTTCGCCGAGAAAGCCATCAAGAATCCAACTAACCCAAAGGAGATGGAAGTGTATGAGGATTTGGATACGAGGGCGAGATTGATCATCCTTGATGGTGTGAAGGATGCCCTAATACCTCATTTTTTTGGGAAGAACACTACACATGAGATATGGATGGCTCTTCAGAATTTGTTCTAGAATAAGAACAAGAACCGAGTATCAGCATTAGAGGATAAGTTGAAGTCCACAAAGATGATAAAGGGTGAAGGCGTGACTTCGTATCTGATGATATTGTATCAGGTCCAATATGAGCTTGCTTCCATCGGTGTGACTATTTTAGATGGAGATATGGTGAGGATTTCCTTGAAAGGGTTCACCAAGGAATGGAAGCCCTTCATCAAAGGAATCGTTGCTAGAGAGAAGTTGCCAGACTAGAATTGGTTGTGAAATGACTTCATTCAGGAAGAGTTGTGAGATGAGGATCTTCATACCAAGAAGAAGACTTTCGATGATGACGTGACACTTGCAGTGCGAATGAAGGGTAAGCAGAAGAAGGACTTGAGTAAGGTCAAGTGTTTCAACTATGGCGAGATGGGTCATTTTTCGTCAAGATGTTCGATGAAGAAGAAGGGAGATGACGATAAAAAGAAAGGAAAGCAGGTCGTCGGTGTTGCCACTTCTGCTGAGATAGATGATTTCATCATGAGGTTGGAAGAGGAGGACTTTGCTATGATCTCTCATTTCTCACAGGGTCCTGTCGATGAGGATGGATAGTACGTGGAAAGTGGTGTGACGAAAAATATAACAGGGTCACAAGAGGTTTTTGAGACTTTAGTTGAATGGCACTCGAAGTTACACATGGTGTTGGGCAACAAGAGTCAAAAGGAGATCCAAGGATCGGGAGCTGCGCCATACAGGATGGAGAAAGGACATGTGATGCGGGTCCAGGATGTATTATTTGTATCAGGACTCAGATATAGTGTGATCTTTGTCTCGATGGTTGAGAAGAAGTGATTTGAACTCTTTTTCCAGGATGGGAAGGAAAGACTCATGCCTAGAGGCTCTAGCTCCATGTAATATTCCTAATGGAAAATTTGAGGTGATAATAAAGACATGTAATAAATTTCAAATCAAAATGTATTAAGCAATTTACACATATAACAAGAATTTCTTCTCAAATGCCAAACTAGCCAATTTTCATTAATAAAATAGTTGGGATATAATAGAATATGGATGAGGTGCACCTAGTCTTGCACAAGGAAAAATGTCCAACTAATGTAAAAATGTTGCTCTTCAGAAAACTGCATTGGCCCTCCAATTCTACACTGCTAGCTGACTTCAAGCTCTAATTTCCCCCCTTAAAACAACCCTTAACATTCTATAAAATTAGGAGTCTACTCCTTGCTAAAAACCCAGAAAAAACCCATAAAGGGTTTTCCCTAGTTTTGATCCTCCAAATTCAACCTACTAGAGCTTGGACCTCCTCCAAACTAGAAATATACACCTGTAGCTGGAACTATTTTTTCTTGCTCCTAAAATGCCAATAAACCTCTCCAAATCATCCTCCCAACAAAATCCCAACACCCCAACTCCTCTATCCACTGGGAAAGGCTTCCTCCTAACAACCCACACTATTGACTGTGTAGTCTTGGGTGAAGATGACACAGTCCCTTAAACCATAAATTTGACCTGGGTGCTAGGCTTCTCCTCCTACTAAAATATCACTCCTTTAAGATGGAAACTACACAAGAATCACTCTGGCAATAGTTCTCACCCAATTCCCTACACCACTACTCCACCAAAATAACGCAACCTCTCCCACTGTGTCATGGTTGATCCCACTGTGTCCCTATTGATCCCACTGCATCCCTATTGAGCCAAGGCAGCATAAATCTCTAAAGAGATGTCACTTTCTCTACCTCCAAATGAAAGGGAAGACCTTCCTAGGGTGGCACTCGAGTTCCATTGAAGAAAGGGTGAGCTTCACTCCTTGGGAAGCTCTTGTGCTAAACAACACGTTGTAGCTTAGTTGAACAGCTAAAGCAACAATGAATTCTCAAATCAACAAAAGGCCCCAAATGTTGCTCCTCTTCTCCTATTTATGCTTGCTCCCTTGAGTCTCATGTGGGCCCCAACAATAATGTCGACCCCCACTTAGGAAAATCGAATTTCATTCAAGGGGTGCATATTATTTATGGGTGAGTGGCTCCCACATCCCATTAAAATGCACATCAATGCCATTTCTCCTAGGTTTTTCCACCAAAATTGCATTAAACCAAAAATAGCAAAATTGTTTTTCTCTCCTTAGGGAGAATAATTAGGAAGGGACATTACAGTCCTCCCCTCCCGGATGTTGCTTGTGCATAAGAAACTATAAAATTGGATGCTGCAAAATTTGTTCACTCTCCCATGTGGCATCCTCTTCTAGCAAATCATTCCATTTGACCAGGTGCTCCCTGATAACCCTGTTTCTCAACCTCTTCTCCCAGGTCTCCAATATGAACTAGAGTGTCAAAACTAAGTGCCCCTCATCATCCAAGGGAAGCAACTTAGTTATTGTTGTAACATGCTGCCCCAACACCTTTTTTAGGCATGAGACATGGAACACGTTGTGAATCCGGCTCTTCGAAGGTAGCTCCAGCTCATAGGCCTCCTCCCCAATCCTCATGACCACCTTATACAGCCCATAAAACTGAGGTCGAAGCTTTTCCTGCCCCCTTCTGCTTGAGTGAAGACTATCTATATGGCTGCAAGTGTAGGTAGACTATGTCCCCTACCTCAAAATGTCTCTCCACCCTGTGCTTATTAGCATACATATTTTGTTGATTCTGGGCCACCTGTAAGTTGTTCTTGAGAGCTCGGAGAATCTCCTGGCTCTCTTGAACCCAATCCTTTTCCCCTGGGGCCCTGCTATCTCTAAACACCATGTCAAAAAAAGAAAGTGCATCATACCCATAGAGTGCTCGAAAAGGAGACATCTCGATCGACATATGATAAGTGGTATTGTAGCAGAACTCTCCTAGATGAAGCCATTTGAACCACACTCTCTACTAGTCTGTCACACAATTACGCAGGTACCCCTCTAGCCACTTGTTCACGATCTCGGTTTGCCCATCCACATGGGGGTGATAGCTTGTACTAGGTGTAAGCTTTGTGATCCAAAATGGATTTTCGATAGACTTCTAAGTCTAAGTGTTCCTCACAGAGGAAAATGAAAGTCCAAGGAAGTTCCTGGACATAGCCCCATTATAGAGATCTTTTCATTTTGAATCTACTGCAACTTGAATGGGCAAAAATGGACTTAGGATGCAGAAGTTATCGCTCAAATAAGATGCCCTTGTTCCTTAGAAAAAGAGGCAAAATCCCCTAAAAATGAGCAAAAACCCTTATAAAGGGAAATTGCATCGGACTAGGGCAAAAGCGCAGACTTAAGCGGAAAGGGGAAGCACCCCCAATCATCGATCCCTGACATATCAGGTCGAATATGGGCATACGCATATAAAATGAGCAAAAGACTCGGGCCGATGCGACACTGCGATCGTCGATCGGCGAATTGGCATCGGAGAGGGCATGGAACATAAGGAAAGGACCAGGTCGATGCGATATCGTGATCGTCGATATCGGCGGATCACAATCGGCAATGCCATATGGAAAGACCCCAGGCCCACGCGATACGCGATTGCAATCAATCGCATCGCAATATCGCGTCGATGTGACTGGACCCAAAAGGGATTATAAATAAAAACACATATATTTTGAGTTCCGTAAACCAACATTTTCCTTTGTATTTGTGTTTTTCTTTAAATAAATGAAATACGAAGGAAAAGCGTCGATGCAATGAAACTGGACCCGAAAGGGTTTATGAATGCATATGCATAATATTTCAAGTCCGTCTAAAGCCATTTTACAGGGTTTTTCAGTGTTTAATGTATTTTTTTAATATAAAGGAAACAAGCGGGATTTCAAGCAGCCGTAGGCGGTAAGCGATTTTGGTCAAGCTCCACTCGAGCCCATACACTGGCTACCACGTGGCCAGGCCCTGGAGAGAGAAAACCACCCTTTTCGAGCGGTTAAACCCCATACAAGTGAGTCGCCCGAAATGAACCTCAGTCGTTGGATCCAGATCTCCCAAATCAACGGTGGGGATGCGATACGCGACATAAAGGCAAACCCAATAGGAGTTATAAAGTGGATTTAAGGGATTTTAAAGTCCAATAAAAGGTGTTTATGTGGATTTTTCGGCGTTTTCGGTGTATTTCTCTTTGTAAACAGAGAAATGATATCTTTGGGATTTCAACGCGCCAATGGCATTTTCCATTGCAAAACAGATGGCCACCATACCTTGGGATGTTAGCAATGATTGTTAAACACTGCAGAAGGAAGATGAAGGGACAGCAACCGGGAGCCAGAGAGCACGAGAGCTGAAACGAACAGACAAGCGCCAATAGGCTTAGAAGTCATTCCATGACAGAGACAGAGGGGTTGTTGAGTCTGAGAGCATGATTGAGAGGCATAAGCAGGTAGTGTAGAGAGCTGAAGGGGGCGAGAAAGCCTAAGAGTGTGATTAATAGGCAGCAAAGCTACAGAAAGGTCAGTGGAAGGTTACCGAGGATCGCTTGGAGGTCAAGTGGATCACAGAGGCACGCAGGGGCTGAGAGAGAGAGCTCAAGATAGCTAGAGCTAGAGCCAGAGCTTAGAGCCAAAAAGCTGAGAGCTTCAGAGCCAGGGGATAAAATGGTGTCTAAACCCATTGTTTCTGTGTAAAACAGTGGAGTTGAGTCATGAGCTTGTAAAAAAAGACTTTGCCATAATCCCAGAGAGCCTAGTCGAGTTGACTAGAGCTCAAGGAAATGTAGCCCAAGGGTTTTGGGTGAACTCCAAATTAATATTGTTGTTCTGTGTGTGTTTTATTGTTGCATTGTATCTATTGTTTTTAACTACTGCTATTTGCTTTATATCAGTTTAAGCAAATTAATTTACAGCACCTGAACAGTTTAAAACAAACATAAGCATACACTTATATTGTCAAGCACACATTTTAATTTCACATTGGTTAATCAATAAGTCTTGGGAATATTTAAAGTTTTGGAAGTGGGAGAGGTTCTTGTAAGTTAGACAAGAAGCCTAAGTGCCCCATTTTAAGATCAGGTGGTATCAGAGCCAGGTTTGATTAAACCCACCTTCAAAGAAGGTTATATCATAATGCTTGATTGACAAAGCAAAGATTGCTTGTCTGGAAGGTGTTTGGGCAGTCAAGGGTTGATTGTCTAATTGATGGTATGCTTGTTGCAGATTGACTATTTTCTAAGTTTGCAGAGGAAAAGGGAAAGTTATTGATAGCTCAGTCTAGGAAGGACAAGAAGGAAGAAGGGTTGAAGACATTCTTCTATCCCAAAGGACCTCAAAACAATCCTTGAAGCACAAAGGGTTTGTTGCAAAAGGTTGCTTAAATAAGCTCTTTATTAATCTTGTTTGAAGTTCTTTTGTTCATTGGTATAATGACAACTTCTACAAGTGAATCCTCAAATTCCTCCTTCATCACAAGACTCTATGATGGAGACTTGAAGCAAGACTTGTTCATCATGATGGACAAGGTGAGAGAAATGTATGAGGATGGGACAAAGAGCAGCATACTTAGAGAGCAGTTGACTTCCATGAAGGAGGAGAAGCAGTTGCTTTTTGACAGACTGCAGGGGCTCCCAGCTTGTCGACAGACTCTCCCACTCCCTAGGAACCTCGTGATAAAATCCATGGACACACTCTCCCACTTCCTCTCCGAAATAGGAAGTCGCTACATTAAATCGGCGGAATGTGACAGCTCCACCTTGTTCCTCTAACAATATACGCACTCACGCACGTGCTTCAACACATCTCCTTTGAGCCCCTTCCATGAAAATCTCTCCCTAATGGCACGATATGTCTTGAGGAAGCCTGAGTGTCGTGCTAGGGGGTGAATTGTGAGAGACCTACAAAATCCTCTCCTTAAGTTGATATCCTCGTACCAAATATATTTAGTCTTTGTAGTAGATCATGTCATCCATCACTCGGAACTTGTCATCCCTGTTGGTATCATCAAAAATCTCACAAGTTTGTCTGTCCTTTGAGTACTCAACCAAGATTTGAGCCTTCCAGTCATGCGTCAGATCCATCAGAGATAGTGTTGTGGGCCTCCTAGAGAGGGCACGTTCCACCACCTTGTGCTTTCCCTTCACATACTCGATCTTAAAATCATAAGCCTCTGGAGCCTACTCACTCATATCTGTTGTCTCTCCTCTAATGAATGTTGCTCCAAGAAAAACCAAAGGCCGTTGTGATCAATGTTCACTTTGAGTCAGTTGCCCACCAAGTACTGCCTGAATTTGGCCAAGGCATGCATTACATCCAAAATATCCTTTTTGTACACTAAGCATGACTGCTCATGTGGCAGCAACTTCCTACTCTCAAATGCAATAAAATGGCCTCCATGTGTCAACACGACCCCAACTCCCTCGCCTGAGGCATCACACTCTAGCACAAAAGACCTCATGAAATCCAGTAAAGCCAAAACAGGACAACTTCTCATGACCCTCTTGAGGTGCTCAAAGGCCTCCTCCGCCACCTATGTCCAATCAAAAGATCCCCTTTTTGCCAAATCAGTGAGGGGTAATGCCAGTTGTGAGAATCTCCTCACAAATCTCCTATAATATGTGTGAATTCCCAGGAACCCCCTCAGATCTATCACGCTCCTAGGTGTTGTCTAATCAAGTATGGCCCTGATCTTCTCCTGGTGTACCTTTACTCTGTCCTCCCTAATCATGTGTGCCAGGTAAAACATCTTTGTTAGCCCAAATTCACATTTGAACATCTTCACATACAACAACTTCTCCTCTAGTATGTGAAGCACTACTTCCAAGGGTTGAAGGTGCTCCTCCCAAGTCCAGCTATAAATGAGTATGTCATCAAAGAATGCAAGGACAAAACGCCTCAACTGCCCATGAAACACGTGGTTCATATAGGACTGGAATGTAGCCAAAGCGTTGGTTAGCCCAATGGGCATCACCAAGAACTCGAAATGTCCATAGTGGCAATGAAAGGTAGTTTATGGAATATCTTGTTCCCTCACTTGGATCTAATGATATCCCAAATGCATATCTATCTTAGAGAAGTATTTCGCCCCTCAAAGCTCATCCATCAACTCGTCAATGAGCAGAATAGGATATATTTTCTTCAATGCTTTCTTATTGAGGGCCATGTAGTCAATACACATGTGTAGTGTCCCATCCTTCTTCTTCACCAGTACCATGGAAGAAGTGAAGGAACTCGAACTCGACCTAATGTGACCCAACCTCAGCAACTCTTGGATGGCCCTCTCTATCTCGTCCTTATATGCCTTGAGGTGCCTATACGGGGTGGTGAAGACTGTGTTCACTCCATTCTCCAACTAAATGGTGTCATTAAACCCACAATCTGGTGGTCTGCCTAGTGGGATCTCCCCAAAAACCCCCTAGTGCCTCTCCAACAAGGCCAATATGCCTGGATGCACAAGTTATTTCGGAGCCCCTATCTTTGAAACCCTCAACTCAACTACCTATTCTATGTCCCCATGTCGTAGATCTGCCTCCATCCGGTGAATTGAAACTGCTTGTGGAGGGTAAGAGTGCATACCCCTCAATAACACCATATTCCCATCTGGCCCCAAAAATTCCATCTCCAGCTTCTGCCAATCAGTGGTGACCCTCCCCAATGAGTATAACCACTAGACACCCAGCACCACATTGGTGTCTAGGACATCAAATACAAAGAATTGATCAGTAGGTGAGTAGTTCCCCATCCTCAAAGTCAGCTAGGGAACATACTTCGTGCACTACATGGTCCGATCTCATGGCACTAGCATGGAGAACCCCTCAAATTCTATGTCTGGATTCCCCTACGCTACACCATCTGAGCATCAATAAAGTTGTGGGTAGCCCCATTGTCCCTATGACTCACACTCAGTGCTCCTGTATTTTTCCCCTAATCTAGAGTGTCAAGTACTTCGCCACTCCCTGAAGTGAAGCGAGGACTCCCCCAGCTCTCGGTGATGGTGGTGGTGGCCCTCCTGACATCTGTCCTTCCTCCTCTTTGTGCTCGACTCCCAACTCGGCCTCCTCATCGGGCTCATTGTCTAAATACACCTCAATCAAATGGGCCTTGCTCGTGGTGCACTTGTGCCCAGGTGCCCAAGGCTCCTGGCACGTGAAGCAAAACCTCCTCCTCTAAAAATATCTCTGGGTCTCATCATCTAGCTATCCACGTCCTCCATCCCTCTGTCATGGCCTGGTGTCTCGGTTCCCTTGTGGTGTTTTAGGTCTAGAGGGAACAAAACCTCAGGTCTTGGGTACTGCATCAATCATATCCCAGGTCCTAGAGATAACATCCAAAAGTGACATGGGTTTGTAAGCCCTCACCCAACCATGCAAAGGCTCAGAAATCCCCTCCACAAATAGCATAATCAGTTGGGCCTCTGAAATGTCATTCACCATCACTGCCAATCTTTGGAAATCCATAATGTAAGCCTCTACGCTGCTAGTCTTCTTCAGATAGGCTAACTCCCTGAAATGCAACTCTAGGTCTTTCCTCTCAAACCTCTCCAGCAGCCTCCAGGTGAACTTTGTATAGGTGGTGATATGGATGTGTCCCAACATGATCAACCCATGATACCACCACTCCTGGGCATCCCCCTCCAAGTGAAAAGTAGCAAATTGTATGGCATCAGCTTCCCACATCGGGTTCAAGTGGAAATATGTTTCTAGGTTCTGGATCCATGCCTTGACTCAACTCTTTGTTGACCCATCAAAGTTTGAAAGTGTAACCTTCCCTGCTAACTTCTGCACATCCTGGTTAGATGTTCCCCCTCTATAGTGGGCTCCAGCTCCTGTGATGTGCCTCTCCTTGAGGTGGATTTACTCCCAAAAATACATCACCCGCTTATTTCCGGCATCCAATCCCTCATATTCATCAATGCCTAATGCAACCGAATGGACCAAATCTACAACCAAGTCTGGCTCCCTCTCCGGCTCAGTCTCCTCCACAAACTGAGGTAAAGTAGGACGGCCTGCCTACCCACGCTAGGGAGTATGTGGGAGTTGATGAGTACGGTTGCCTCCTCTTGCTCTTGAGCCCCCATCACCTTGAGGTTCTCCCTCTAGCCTTCCACCCAACTACAGCTCCATCACCTACTACATCATGTCCATCATGATTTTCCCTTGCCTCATCATCTGTTGATTAGTCCTCAACAACTCTTCCAAAACTTGGTTCTAACCCATTGGCCTCAGTTGCTCGTTGTCCTCCTGATTTTCCATCCCTCCTCTATGATTCTCCACCTCGGTGTCTGAAAATGGGTATGGGCCTTCATCTCTACCTTGTCCCCTGCCTCTGCTTCTACCATGGCCAATATATAAGACTAACCCTTGGTATCATGGTGGCATCACCTGTTTTTGTTCCCCACCCTAGCCAAGAACATGCTCTGATACCACTGTAATATTCCTAATGGAAAATTTGTAGTGATAACAAAGAAGTAATAAATTTCAAATCAAAATGTATTCAACAATTTACACATATAACAAGAATTTCTTCTCAAATGCCAAACTGGCCAATTTTCATTAATAAAATATCTAGGGTACAATAGAAGATGGATGAGGTGCACCTGGGCTTGCACAAGGCAAGCTACAAGCCTCAGGTGATCACTAAAAAAATGCCCAACCATTATAGAAATGCCACCCTCTAAAAAACTACGTTGGCCCTCTAATTATGCATTGTTGGCTGACTTCAATCTCTGATTTGCCCCCTCAAAACAACCTAGAAAATTCTATAAAATTAGAAGTGTACTCCTTGCCAAAAACCCAGAAAAATTATGAAAGGGTTTTCCCTAGTTTTGACCCTCCAAATTCAACCTCTTGGAACTTGGCCCTCCTCCAAACTAGAAATTTGCACCTGTAGCTAGAACTGATGTTTCTTTCTCCCAAAATTCCAAGAAACCTCTCCAAATCAACCTCCCAACGAAATCCCAACACCCCAACTCCTCTATCGATCGGGCAAGGCTCCCTCCTAACAACCCACACTATTGACTACACAGTCCTAGGTAAAGATGACGCAATCCCTTGAACCAGAAATTTGATCTGGGTGCTAGGCTCCTCCTCTTACTGAAATATCGCTCCTCTAAGTTGGAAACTAGACAAGAATCACTCCAACAATAGTTCTCACCCAATTCCCTACACCACTGCTCCACCAAAATAACGTAACCTCTCCCACTGTGTCCCTGTTGATCCCACTGTGTCCTTGCTAAGCCAAGGAAACATAAATCTCTAAAGGGATGTCACTCTCTCTGTCTCCAAATGAAAGGGAAAACCTTCCTAAGGTGGCACTCGAGGTCCACTAAAGAAAGGGTGAGCTTCACTTCTTGGGAAGATCTTGTGTTAAGCAACACGTTGTAGCCTAGATGAACAACCAAAGAAATAATGAATTCTCAAATCAAAAAAAGGCCCTAAATGATGCTTCTCTTCTCCTATTTATGCTTTCTCCATTGAGTCTCACATGGGCCCCAACAATAATTTCGATCCCCATTTAGGAAAATTGAAATGCCTTCAAGGGGTGCATATTATTTGTGGGTGAGTGGCCCCCACATTCCACTAAAATGCATATCAACCCCCTTTCTCCTAAGTTTTTCCACCAAAATTGCATTAATCCAAAAAAAAAATTGACAAAATTGTTTTTCTCTCCTTAGGGAGAATAATTAGGAAGGGACATTACACTCCACTGGTATTGTGCTTGGATTTAGAGAGCATGGTCTATATAGGCTCACAGGCAAGCCTATGAGTCATGAGAAGCAGGTGGAGAAAGTGCAAGTTCCAGAGAAGCGGATGCAGGTGCAGGCTTCAGAGGAGAAAGTACAGGTTCCCAAAAAGAAGGTTCACCTTCCCGAGAATAAGGTCCAAATTCTAGAGACTCAGAGGGAGTCGAGTTCTATAGGGAGCTTGTAGATTCAGAGGGAGACTTCGTAGTCCAAGAAGAGTGTGTGGTCAGTAGGAGCAAAGGTGCTCCTACAACTGCCAAGAAGGAATCATGGATAGATTGGAAAGTGATATAGGAAAAGAAGAAGAAGTAGGGTGCTTCCAGCAGTGACAGTGACACTTTCGAGAGAGGCATAGTTCACAGAACAGGGATTGTGGCAATTGTGAGCGCCAAGAGTTGGGAAAGTGTTATGAGTAGTGATGATGATGATGAGCTACTTCCTAGTTTTGGAAGTACTTCCATTGCTAAGAGGGAGTGTTGATTTTTGAGTAGCTTGGGAGGGATTAGAGGTCAAAGTGCCACAAGAGTCACTTGTGGGCTTGTAACCCAAGGTAGGGGTTCTGCACCCATCAAGATTTGGGCCAAAACCATGAGCACATTTCGACATGTGATGGATGAGGATGACAACTCTCGGCGAGACGAATCTAACGCAATGAGAATCATCTGATTCTGAGTCGTAGAAATGGATATATGAATTTTCGAAGTCAAAGTATGGGTTTGTACAAGAAGTGTCCAGGTTGGCCTATTGTTATTTAGGCTTGTGACAGCTTGTCAAGCCCTACATTGACGTTGGAGCCCTTCTATTGGTGTATAAATAAAAGGTGATGGAGGAGTCATTGTATCATCCATTTGTGCAACACACACTTGAATACAAGCTTGTTGGAGGAGAGATTATCTCTGATTTAGCGAAGTAAGGAAGAGGCAGGACATTGAAGGAGGAGAGGGCCAATTTAGGCCTAGTTCATGTGAAAATTTCTAAACAGAAATTCTATTACTGTAGTAACTGATTTATTTTGCCTACTTTCTATTCCCAATAAGTTATTTATGAAATCCCTTCAATAAACATTAAAATAAATTCTACTGCAGATATCACATCATTATACAGAAATAATATATACACAAGAATAAATCACATCAAGACAGTTATTTTTGGACAATTGTCACTGGAAAAACCTAATGCAGGAAAAATGGTATAGCAAAGGAGGGTTTTATTAATCTTCAGCAGCAATCCCTTTTACAGAAAAAATTACATAGACACTGGGAGAAAACACCTAAGAATTTTTCTCTGAGACTTTCGGACACAATGGAGAGATTCCTTTCTCTACTGTGTCAACCATGCGTCATTCTACGTGGCTCTGCACAGCTCTGATCCCTCTCTGCGTCATCCTTGTTTCTCTCTAATCTGCACTATCTCTTAGAGTCCCTGCGTCACTTCTTCTGAACTCCCTGAATTCTACTAATCCCCCCTCTTCCTCCTCCCTGCAACTCTCCCTCTAAAATCGATCTCCTTCTGTATGAGAATCGATTTTCCTTGAGATACTGAGTATCTGCTGGTATGTCTCCAAATGACCCTTAAGTTTTCTCTTATACTTTTCCTGTTGATGAATCAATGGCCAATATTAAGTCTCTAATCAACAGCTAAGATTAAAACAGACTTGATTTGTGTCTCTTAGAAGCTTCTCATCCTTATCTTTATTAATACCCATTAATATTTTTATTTTCCTAAGTTTAGACTTAGGAACCCATTAAAAATATTAATTATTTTAATAACTCCTCATCTAAATGGAATTTCTCAAAACGATTTCTGGGTCTTGGAGATATCATATGCCTTAGCCTCTCCACCAAATTTCATGGCTAGATCACATCCGATGCTACCATAAATCAATAGTTCAGGGATCCAAGAGTTGGAAGGAGGGACAAGTACCCTTACTAGAGGGCCAAAGCTTCAAGGGGTTGTTTGTGGACTATTTGAGGGTTGAATGGTGGTAAGGGAAAGTTGTTTTAGAGGGTTGTTAGGGTGTTGTAGCAAATTGTGGTAGGTTGCATGTCTAGCCTCTCCAAAACAGGCAAGCATGGTGGTTTTAAGGGTTTCCACATGCCCAGAACAACAACCCACAAGGAGGTCACCTCACCTTTCTTAGGCCGAAGCAAAGAGGAGGTTGTTAGATTGGTTTCTTAAGGGTTGTTGCAGCATGCACAAGCCCTAATCATGGATAGAAGAACAACAGTATTGAAACAACAATATTTTGTGTGTTGGGTCATTGTTTTGACTAGATTTGGATTAGATTATTGAGCAGCTCGTGGGATCCAAGTTGGTGACTTGATTGGGTGATCGAGATCCTACATAGGCGCAGATCTTGTAGTGAAGTATTGGGCATCTTTGGACTATTGGAGGGCAGTGTGTGGATGTCGAAAGTAGCCCTAGACAAGCTATATTGAAGTGATGAAGAGGAGCTGAAGGTTGGGTGAAGTTTGGAGCCTTATGATAGCTCTTTAATGGATGAAAGAGGCTACTAGAAGGCATATTGGAGCTCAGGAATTGGCCAACCTAGAGAGAAGATTGATGAGCCAGTGTACATGCAGCAGAAGTGACTCACAATAGTGTTAGGTGGCATCTCTCTTGGAGTCTCGATTTGTTGTCCTTTGAAGGAATAAGGGGTAGCTAGTGAGAATTACGGAAGCAAAGGACCTACAAGACAAGATACGACATAAAAGTTGCAGTGAAGTTTGTCATTATATCGTGTATACCATAGACTGTTGTATTATTCAGATTTGGTTTAATATAACAAAGATTGGGTTGTACATTATTGTATAATATTTGTTAAAAATTGTGTATGCTTGTGCATACGTGATTTACTGCTTTATATTTTTTGTTGTACAAAGTAGTTCTTATAGAGATTCTTGGTTTGATAGCATCATAGATTTTAAGATTCTAACCTAGACCCAAGATCGTGGAAATTCAACAACCATGTGACCTTATATTTATTTAATTGCTTAGTTCCATGCTAGGCATCATATAACTGGGAGTTAGCCCTTACTATGTGACCATACTCTTCCTGATGCTCAACTCTGCTCCTTAAACTCAGCACCTTGGTCCCATGTGACCAAGATCTGTGACCAGGTCCTGGGATTCCTGGTCATTTGCATGATGTCGTCATGCCATGTGGCAACCCATGAGGGGTGCCAAATGTCACCCATTTTCAACCTTTTTTCCAACCAAAATGTGACATTTGTCCCTACCACGTGGTAGCTCCCTGTGACGCCATGTCACCTTGCTGACATCATCAGATGACATGTTGTGCCACATGTACTAGTAGCCTTTAATCTTATGCCATGTGTCTAGGTTTCCAAATCATCATATTGATCCAATCAATGTGTGCCATGTCTCAATCAAAATGAGCCACTCTGATCTCACCATGTATCTTCCAAGTCACCAAAATGAGCTACTCTATGCTCGCCACATGTCTGCCAAGTCACCAAAATTAGCTACTTCGAGCTCATCATGTGTCTGCTAAGTTACTAGAATAAGTCACTTTAGGCTTGCCATGTGTCTACCTAGTCACCAAAATGAGCCACTCTAGGCTTGCCATGTGTCTTCCAAGTCACCAAAATGAGCCACTCTGAGCTCACATTGTGTTTGTCTAATGGGACCACTGTGGCGGGTTAGAGGTTGTATAACTACTATGTAGGTTATCATACTTTACACCAATCAAGTCTTTGCCTAGTTGTGGTATGCATCTGATCGATGCATAGCATCACGTTGTTTAACATCATTAAAAATCATGCATGTATGCCTTCTATTCATCATTGATCTAAGCCACTAAACTGTAGATCTATCATAAATATGCACACTTGTTAATGCTTTAATATTTTGGGTTTTTCTCTAAAATATTTGGGTCCTTAATCACTATTGAACTTCAAATAGCCATAACTTCTCATCCAAGAGGAGTTTTTTTAGAGTGGGATATACAGTTGGAAAGGTATCAATGAGACCTACCCACCCATACTATTTGTACAATCATTAGGACATAATAATCTTGTTAAAACATCAATAAAAAATCAAACTCCTTTTAATTATCCATTTGTCATACTGCTTCCTTTGCCTCATAATTGATACAACTATTGTCTCAAAAATGTGCAACAATCTCCCCCTTTGTCATTGATGGAAACATCATCATACATTGATGCTCATTGATGTCAATCAAACCTAGATATGTACCAAAACTCCCCTTGAAATAATCTTGAAATCTCCCATTTTTCAAAGCCCACATTCTTTCTCCAGTTAATGTCTATATCAATTTATGTAATTTATCCCCCTATGACATCAATGGAAAAGTGTTATGAATGTTTGCCATTTTCATTTGCAAACATGATCCTATTGTGGCTTCCTTTCTACCACAATGGCTTCATCTTCCAAGTATTTATCAAACCTCCATAAACTATTATCTTATGAAAAAAGGTCTTTATAAGCACGTTGCCCAAGATTCTTGAATTGTTCATGTTCATGTATGATCCTATGGACCTGTAAGAACCATGTTGCATTTTTTATACAACATAATCATGCTACCATGTGGATAGAGTCTCCCCCTAAGATCATATGCTTTCTTTTGGACTTGATTTAAGTCTCCTACTACCAATGTTGCTCATTGAGACCATGCTTCCTTCATTGATAAGTACCTATCATGTATCCATTTTCTAATTTCCCCCAAATTTCCTTATGGACTTGAAGTTTCCTTCATACATAAGTGATTTCTAGAAATTTCAAGTACACATATGGATGTGTTGAAATCTCCTCCTCTTTAGAACATGCCTGCTATCAACCTTACTTCTCACCGAATCTTTCCCTGTTGCTTGTTCATATGTTTCCCTCAAAGTTTTCCTTCCACCTACATATAGTTGCTTCTTCAAGTTTTCATTCAAATGATAGTCTTGAAGAAGCTTTCACTAAGGGATTAGATCTAAGGAGTCGGATTTAATCAAGGTCCTCTTAATCTCTTCTCCATCTTGTAGAATTAATCCTTCTATTTATAGGAAGTCCCTCTCTATTGTACCTTCTTGAGTCAAGTCTGTAATCTCGTGTTATATGACCTTCATTATGACATATGTAACATTTAGTATTTGAATTCAATATTTGTGGAAATGGCCAGGGTAATCTCTTGATTTGATCCACATGCCTCCATAAAGGTTTTTGATCAAGTCCTTTATATCTCACAACATCATAGGTCCTACAATCATGTGCTTTGTGGCAAAAAATTGTGCATGAGAAACAATAACCAAAAAACTTGTTTTGATACATGGATGTAAAGGGAGATCTTGACCTTCTAGAGTCATTCCTTGGAGGAGCCATATTCATCTACGAATTTTCAACGCCTGCTTCATTTCTACTTGTGGATCCTTTGTGAAGATTCATTGTCATGAGAGATCCTTTCTCTTCATTCTAGTTTCTTATACTCTGCTCCTTCCTAGGATTATCTTCAGAGTCATTGAAATGAGCATTCTTGGCCTAGTTCATCACTTGCTTTGGATCTTCAAGAGAGTTGGTGCTAGATTTTATAAATGTTTGGTTGAACCTCGTGGAGTAATTTTGATTTGATGAGCTTGGAGAACCATTGTTCTTAGGCAACACAATTTTTTTTATAACTGAAACCTGTTTAATGAGAGGAGACCTCTTCATGTTGAGAATGTGATATAGATATTTAGTCCCTTTATGAAAATTTAATTTGAGATTCTCTAATTCTTCTCTCAAGAGGACAAATTCTCCCTCTAGTCTTTCACAAATTTGTTCCTTCTCACTTAGTTGTTTGGACAAAAATCCCTTTACCCTTTTTGCTTCTTCCAGTTTGACTTTGAGAGTAAGAATGGTGTAACCATTTAGGTTTTTGTCTTGAAGTTGTTGCATTAGTTGACTTTCCTTATTTCTGGGGATATTTGTTTCCTTTAATGCACTTCTAACTTCTCCTTCACAGTCTATTTATGCTTCAGTTTCTTCGGTCTTAGCAATGAATAATATTTCACTACTTTCTTCATCGATCACACTTTCATTGCTTTAACTGTCACTTTGCTCTTTTGAATAGTTCTTCTTCTTATTAGCTTGTTTCTTCTTTTGATGTTTGGACTTGAATCTTGACTCATCATCATTATCATTCATCTTAGCATAAGGACATTTAGATGCATAATGACCTATCCTTCTACATTCAAAGCACTTGAAAGGGAGCTCACAAGTTAAATTTTGGATAAACTTGGCTTCTTCTTCATTAGGACCTGTAGCAGTATTGTCTACTTGAAGAAACTGAGAGATAATATTATCTTCTTTCATATTTCCATCAATTCTTGCTACCAATTTACCTGTAATTTTGATTTTATGAGCTTGGGGAACCATTGTTCTTAGGCAACACAATTTTTTTGATAACTAAGACCTGTTTTAATGAGAGGAGACCTCTGCATGTATGTGATCTAGAGATTTAGTCCATTTATGAAAAATTGACTTGAGATGCTCTAATTATTATCTCAAGAGGACAAACTCTCCCTCCCTATAGTCTTTCACAAATTTGTTCCTTCTCACTTAGTTGTTTGGACAAAAATATCTTTACCCTTTTTGCTTCTTCCAGTTTGACTTTGAGAGTAAGAATGGTGTATCCATTTAGGTTTTTGTCTTGAAGTTGTTGCATTAGTTGACTTTCCTTCTTTCTGGGGATCTTTATTTCCTTTTATGCACTTTTAACCTCTCCCTCATAGTCTATTTCTACTTCAGTTTCTTCGGTCTTAGCAATGAATAATATTTCACTGCTTTCTTCATCGCTCACACTTTCATTGCTTTCACTGTCACTTTTCTCTTTTAAATAGTTCTTCTTCTTATTGGCTTGTTTCTTCTTTTGATGTTTGGACTTGAATCTTGACTCATCATCATTGTCATTCATCTTAGCATAAGGATATTTAGATGCAAAATGACCTATCCTTCCAAATTCAAAGCACTTGAAATGGAGCTCACAAGTTAACTTTTTGATGAACTTGGCTTCTTCTTCATTAGGACCTGTAACGATATTGTCTACTTGAAGAAAGTGAGAGACAATCTTATCTTATTTCATATTTCCATCAATGCTTCTCTCAGTTTTTTATTCATCAAGTATATATATATATATATATATATAATCAGTTCTTATATCTTTTGCTACTAATTTACTTGTATCTGACTTTCAAATATCACACCATTTGGAGTTGAATATGACATCAAAACCTTTATCTCATATCTAACTGACACTCAAAAGATGCTTTAATCCTTCTATATACATGACACCATGGATTTTGGTTCTTCCATTATCAACGATAACGGTGTGTTTTCCAATGATTCATGTGGATGGGTTGTTTCTAAAATTTAATTTTCCTCCACTTATTTCTCTTTTGCTTATAAGCTTTCTTTGATCCCCTAAAATGTGTCTTAAGTAGCCAATATCGAGATACCACTTATCTCTTTGTCTTTGAGCATATAATATGAGGCCACAATTTTCTTCTTTCTCTTTCCATATCTTAGGTGTACAACTTTCCTCTTTTTCAGGGACTTTACAATTCATGGCCTTATATTTAAAATAATGGCATAGAGAATGATTACAAGTAATTTCCTTATAACCAAATGTATGACATAGAAAACAATAAAAGGGTGTGCGCTACCTAGGGTATTGCTTCTTGCTACTTGTCATAGCTCGAACATCTTCGTGAATTACCTTAGTTGACTACCTTGTTATATCTACTTCTCCCTTGAAATGGATAATTAACTCATTCCTCTCCTTTAGTTTCTTTTCTATTTCTCCCAGATGTGTCTTAACTTCATCAAGTTGCTTTATCGTGATTTCACATTTTATTTTAAACTCTTCCAACTCAAGTTCCAAGATCATAACAAAGTTTTCATTTGAATCCATGTTGCCACAATTCCTTAGATTCATCTTCCAGTAATAAATTGTTTATGAAGATGACCTACTCCATTATGACCTATTGGACCAAATATCACACTTATCGGGGGGGTGTTGAATCAGTGTGAGAGCAATTTAACCATTTCACAACTTTTCATCAATGAACATTTATGTGTTAATGCATCATAACCATTTGCAACATATCAATAAACAAATCAATGCATCAAGAATCTATCATCACATAAGTAAGAAGCCATCGCAACAACACAAAGAGATACAAGATTTTACGTGGAAACCATAAGGGAAAAAACCACAAATTATTATTCTTCAATTCATTACATAAATTTGCAAACATCGAACTGTTGGAGGCACCCACCCCAAAAAAATGGAAGCTTGTACTTACGGTAGGATACAACTTGATTGAGGCACCAAACTCGATAATGAGCAACATCCAACCTACTCTAAGCTCCATCTTGATTGAGGCATCGACCTCGATGATCAGAAAGCTCCAACCTGCTCTAGGCTCCAACCTTAGTGGAGGCATACACCTCCTTCTTCAACTCCTCGTGGACCTCTTTTTAAAATATTTCAAATTGGATCCATTGTCATCATCAATTAGTGAATCATAAGTAATCTCACAATCTGTAATCACAACCTACTAGTATTGTCACTACAAAACCTGTAACAATATGCAATCATTATCACTGCACCACTTGCAACCCTTGTCACTACAATCTCTGTCATAACTTGCAACCACCATCATAACCTACAATCGTTGTTACAAACTTTCATATAAATCACAATCACTAGATTCCATGTTATTTTCCACACTCTACCATACCTAGTCATAACTTAGCTTCAATCTCTTCATCAATCTGGTCACATACAACTCATCTCAAAAACTATTCTTGGCATATATTGAAAACCACTTCAACCTACTCATAAACCCTCAAAAACATGAAATAGAGATTCTAACCATCAAATATATATCAAAAAGTTATTTAATGCCTTTGGATGCATTCACGTTTAAACATTGATCGTTGCGCAACTTTTAGATTTCAACTTTGTTTAAGAATGATCTCAAAAACTCAAAATAACCATCTAGAACTATATAATTAATTAACCATTATAAAAAATTCCCTTTTCTAGGTTCATTATAAAATTGTTCATATTCTACCACCAATGCTACATAATGTATGTTGTTGATTCGTTAATAATCCAACAAAATGATTTTCAATAAATAAATAAAATTATCTAACTTAAATATGATCGAGACTCGAACCAAGGTCCTGGCCAATCGACTACCGATGCCCCACCAACTGATTTATACAATGAAACTTATAAACCAATGCTTCTGACACTGTAATAAATTTTACTTAGATATGGAGCAAGGGTGTGGACCCACCTTACGTGCCAATGTATATTACACCATGTCAGTCCTTATACAAACGCTGGTCCAATATGTTAGGGGTTGTGTGCCAACCATATACCACACAAGCTTGAGGTCTTGGAATCTGTCATATAAACCACTCAAACATGGTTATGTGTCATGCCTCGGCCACAACATAGTTACATATTGAACTAGGGACAAAACTATGTAACACAAGATCGAACCATAGTCAAAACAACTTGCAACCATATAACTTGTAACTAGATCAACCCTCAACAATCAACTATCCAACCAACCATATTACGAGGTGTTGTTATAACCATACAAAACTCAAGCATTAAGTGTGATTCATCATAACATCGTTGCCATAGTTATAACTAGAAGAACTTGTTCATGAGAAATTGGTTCGCTTCAACAGAGACTCGAATTACATAGAGCTACAAATGGTTTTTATTAAACACTTCCTGCATTAGAAACGAGTAGATGGGCATATGCTCATAATGGTCTTGTGGTCTTGAGCTTATGGAGGGTTGACCATAGACCCATGAATCCTACTTGTGAAACAAAGTTGACTCACATCAATATTTGTGACATACACATGCCATATATCTAGGGGCTAGGCCATACCATGTGACCTTATCTTTATTTAATTGCTTAGTTCCATGCTAGGCACCATATAATTTGGATTTGGACATTACCATGTGACCATACTCTTCCTAACACTCAACTCTACTCCTTAAACTCAGCACCTTGGTCCCATGTGACCAGGTCCTTAGTCATCTACATGATGACTTCAGCATGATGTCATCATGCCACATGGAAGCCCATGAGGGGTGCCACATATCACCCATTTTTTTACCTTTCTGCTAACCAAAATGTGCCATTTGTCCCTACCACATGGAAACTCCTAGTGACACAATGTCACCTTGTTGACATCATCATATGACATGTCACGCAACATGTACAGGCAACCTGTAATCTTCTGCCACGTGTCTGGGTTGCAAAATCATCAAGCCGAGCCAATCAACGTCTGCCATATATCAATCAAAATGAGCCACTTTGAGTTTGCTATGTGTCTATGAAGTCACCAAAATGAGCTACACTGAGCTTGCCACGTGTTTGCCAAGTCACCAAAATGAGCTACTCTGAGTTTGCCACATGTCTGCCAAGTTCCCAGAATAATTCACTCCAAGCTTGCCATGTGTTTGCCCAGTTAGAAAAATGAGCCACTCTAGGCTTGCCATGTGTTCGCCTAGTCACCAAAAGAAGCCACTCTAATCTCACCTTATGTTTGTTTGGTGTGACCACTGTGGCAGTTTAGAGATTGTTTAACTATCATGTAGGTTATCATACTTTACACCGATCATGTCTTTGTCTAGTTGTGGCATGCATCTAATCAATGCAGAGTTGCACGTTCTTTTGGAATGAATTCATAGAATCCAGGTTTTGGAATGTCATACCACAGCATAAAATTCATAGAGGCTTTCATGTCTATAGACATTCCAAAACCTATAGCCAAAAGCCATCACACAAAATTCTTAGAGGCCTTCATGTGTATAGAAGGCAATTTTTGGAATGTCCTCTTCAGGTATTATTATCTGATAATAACCAAATTTTAAGATCTAGTTTTGAGAAATACTTAGCTCCATGGAATTCGTCTAATAGTTCATCCATGACTGAAACGGGAAACTTAACTTTGATGGTGATTTTATTCAATGCACAATAATCAATACAAATTTACAAGAGCCATTCATTTTTCCCCACCAATATGATTGATGTTAAATACATGATTTTGCTTTAGCTTGTTATACCATGTTCTAATAATTCTTGAACCAAACACTCAATTTCATTTTTATGTGGATGAGATTGCATGCAAAATTTTCTCCTAATGAGAGTTGATCTTGGAATGAGCTCTATGATATGATCTCTTAACTATATTGGAGGAAGGCTACAAGGTAAGCCTTGGAAGATAATATCATATTTTTCAAGTATTTGGTCGAGACCATCATGATGTTTCTTTCTATCATAAATTTTGTTCATTCTGCAATAATGTAAAAGATAGGCTTAGAATCCCTTCATAATTATTTTCTTCATTTCCCTAGATGGGACTATTTGAGTGGGTAGGTTGTTGATTCCCTGGAATCTATTTTTATGTTCTCATAGAATTTTAGTATTTGTTTTGAAGACTCAATTTTACTAAATTATGATGGAGGCCAACCATTAGGATTCTAGTACAATATCCACTCCTTCGATTATTGTGGCATACATTAAAGATATTAACTTATAATCCTCAATAAACAATTAAACTTTATTACATTTACCATTGCAAGTAGTTCTATCCCCAAAAATTGTGATTTGAAAGTTAGATGTAGGGTCAACAAATAGGTTTAATTTCCTTGCAGTAATTGTTCCTATAAGATTGTGTAAGCTTTCACTATCTATATGTATTGTTACCTTAGTTTCTTAATATATCCAAATACCTTGAGAGTTGGGGGATGGGTGATACTTGTAAATGCAACTATAGATAGTGTTGGCATGATCTTCAATTTGTTAGATTCTTCTTTGCTCATACTTTCATTAGGAGAATATGAATTCCCAAATTCTTCTTTTTCGCTATCACTAACGTTATTATTGTTTTATTCACATAGAAAGAATATTGTCCTTACATTTGTACATTGGATGCCAATTGGGTGCAACACATGTGAAGCATTGATTCGTGTCCTTTATTTTATATGATGGTGAATCTCTTAAATGAGGGGGGATGTACAAGGATCTAGTAATTTGAGTTGAATTTGCATTTCTATGGCAATATGCAATAGACTTTTAGATGACAAACCTTTAACACATGTAAATAATGCATGAAGTTCATTAAAATATCTACTATGCCTTTTTGGATTTTTGCTAAACTTCCTTAATATTCGTGGGATCTAGTAATTTGAGTTGATTTGTATTTATATAGCAATATGTAATATACTTTTAGATGACAAGCCTTTGACACATAGATAATACATAAAGTTCATTAAAATATTTACTATGCATTTTTGTTGCAAACAAGAGAGTTCCCTAAAAAATTCATGCTCTTCTATATTTTTTGGAAATTGTTTGAAAAAAAAATTGAACATGTCCCAATATCTAGCTAGACCTTGTCCATAAGAACCTATCATAAGATAATTTATCTAAGTGCATTGAAGCAATGCTATTATTTTTTTTATCATAAAAATTGTTATGATAATTGAAATAACTTTTAATTTTGTTAACCCATCTCATGCCCTCTCGATCATCTTCATCATTAAACCTGGGAATTAATATTTTAATTGTTTATATAGAAATATTGAATGAAATTGCATTAAATGATTGGTGTGGTCACTTATTTGATGAGTGAGAATTAGAGCTCGTGAACCCTTAGCTACCATTTTTTAATGTATTTATATTAGCCTTAAGTAGTTGATTCTCTAAATCCTTCTCATTAAGGCTCGCTTTACGTTTTACATCCAAATTTTGCATTAAATGATTGGTGTGGTCGCTTATTTGATGAGTAAGAATTAGAGCTCTTGAACCCTTATCTACCATTTTTTTAATGTATTGATATTAGCCTTAAGTTGTTGAATCTCTAACTCCTTCTCGTTAAGGCTCGCTTTAGGTTTTACATCCAAATTATCTTTGAATTTGAAACCTCACTAGTGCTTGAAGTTTTCCTTGAATCCTTATGAATTATGACCAATTTCTCTATCAACTCTTAGCTTGAATTGGAATGAATCAAATAATGTAAAAATAGTTTTTAATGGCTAGTAAAAAATTAGTTTTATAGAGTTGGTAAAAATATTTACCGAGTCTAGTAGAAAAAAAGTTAATAGAATTGGTTAAAATATTACAAGTGAATTTTTTTTACAAGGTTGGAAATACCATTTGTCGAGAAATCCATGGACTAACCTGGTTGAATACTACTTATAAGCAAACTACACACACACACACATAAATATACATATACATACATACATGAATACATGTGTGTGTGTGTGTGCATATTGTTAAACCCTAGACATGCCCCGTGTTAACCTTAAAACCCCTTATTAAGACCTAGATATTGAGTTATTACATTTCTAATGTAATATTGTTATGTAGGCCAAAATTTTTGTCTCGTATATATATTCTAAGGAGACCTAGTCTTACGATCATCATATATTGTATTGTTTTTATCCATTGTAAAATGAGGTTCCACCATTGAAGTGGATTGTATTCATTGACTTCTTATCATTTTTAAGGCAAAAGGTTCATAACATTTGGTATCAATACATACGAACCTAGGGTTTTGTTGCTTCAAACCAGTCAAGGTGGAATTTTTGTTGTCCATTATTTTCTAAGAAGCCTCAAATCATGAAAATTTGTGATAGTTGAGGAGAGACCTTGAAGTACAATTTTAAAAATTTCAAATTATAGTTCATTGTACTTTCATAGATATACCCTATGGAAGTTAAGACTTGTGAATGGTCGTAAATCTAGTTTCAAATGAGTAATTGTGGATGTTTTGATATTTTTTGTGGGACACTTCAAACAATGAAATTTTGAACCGATTGATTATAGATCATGAAGTATGTCTAATCAAAACTTTAGATTCTAGTTCACTATACTTTTGTATATATTCCTTATGGAAGTTAGGGTTCATGAATGGTCCTAAATCAATTTCAAATGAATGATCTTGGAATTTTTGTTATAAACTTTTTTTGGGAAAATTTAGACTACAGAATTCTTAGAACTCTAAGGAGGGAACTTAGGATATGATTGGTAAAAAAATTATATTCTGTCTCACTACAGGTTTTGAGATATACCCTATGGAAGTTAGGGTTTGCTAATAGTTCTAAAATCATAATTCAAATGAGGGATCTTGGAATTTTTGTTGTAACTTTCTCTTAGTGAAGTTTTAGACTATGATTTGTTTATGTATTTAAGGATACATACAAAGGTATATTAGGTAAAAATTTCATAATCATATCTGAAAACTTGGACAAAAACATTCTATACAAGTTCGTTATTGGGAAGAGACAAAAAAACAACAAGTTTTGGGAAAATTACCATAAATTTCACTTGGCACATAAAGTTTGGCTATACCCAAGGAATTATAGAGAAGACATATCAATGTAATATAGGTTGAAATTTAAAATTCCAAAGGGATAAATTTTAGAGATATATTAGGACAAACATCAACCATCCATATAGTCTAAAAATCAGGGTTTTGAAAAGTATGTAACTTATAATTGGCATAACTTTTTATTGTGGGGACTATTTTTGGTCATTCAAAATTTGTGATAAAGAGGAAAAAGAAGAACACTATTATTTACACACATGGATCCTAAGGGTGCTTCAAATGTTACCTCAACACTTACACCTCCAAAAAGCTCATATGTTACTCATGAAGAAATATAAGATGTCCAATATTGAGTATCCAAGTTGGTAAGTCAATTGTCACAAGTGTAAGGATCAATAAAAAATATGGAAAAACTTCTCTCAAAGAGGACTTCAAAAAAGATATGGAGATAACAATAAATCATGAAGGGGTGGTAGGACAAGGAGGGGTTATCATTTGCCTCGATGAAAAAATCGATATCCAATATGCTTAGGGTCTAGGTGTTGTAACCAACAACCAAACTGAATTTATAACTCTTTAGAAAGGCTTAAAACTAATAATTGCAAGGAAAATTCTTAAAATTATGGTATTTGGAGACTCATTGATTGTAATTCATTGAGTATCGGAATAAAAAATATTACATAACAGTAGTCTGTCCCCCATATTGCCCAAGATTGTTATTCAACTTAAACAATTTGAAAAATTTGAATTCTTCCATGTTCTGAGGCATCTAAATCCTAAAGCACATGCATTAGCTAACAATGGGACTAGACTGGACCAAGGGTCCTTAGAATTGAACAATAGACCTCCACTAATTTCCCAATTCCATGATCCACCCATATGACATAGAAATATTAAATAAAGGCACAATGTGTGGGTGTATATTTGGAATGTGAAGGGTCAACCAATCTATCAACGAATACATTCATGGATCAATGGAAAATAATAAATTTCCAACTTTGGAAATTATCAACTCAATACCATTGTCCAAATCACAATTACAAATGGCACATAATCCTTGCTCAACATGCAAACAAGTGTCCAAATCTTTTAACAATTTGCAATGACAAGTGGAATTTTGAAGTGTTGAGAATAGTGATATTGAGACCTCATTCAATTCATCTCAGGTTGGCATTAATCCTTCTCCCTCTCTATATCAATCCATAATCTTTGAAAACAAACTGAAGCAAATCTGGAATGGACTTTGCAATTCTGCAATGAAATGCTATAAGGAGGTGTTGACGGTGTTAGACATGCCAACATGTCAAGGGATCTCCTTGGTAAGAAGTCTCATCTAGACCTCATACCATTTGGTGTAGGAGTCCCAGCAGCGGGTCATACGGTATCACCTTGACCGCGATGGTGCGCAGAGGCAAGTAAGGTGTCCCTGTTGGTAGTAAGGGTGTGAAATATGCAGTAAGTCAAGGAGGCATGGGGGGTGCGGTGAGTGCACCCGTTGGAAACCTATGAAAGCACGAAGTTAAGAAGGAACACACAAGCAAAGATGCATCACAAACTGGAAAGCAAGTGAGCTAGCAATCCAAAGTGATGGTTAAACCAAAAACACATTTTAGTAAGATTCATACATACTTATATAGGAAATCCATACATGCGTGCGTAAGCAAACATATACATATATTATTAGAGTAGAAAAGTTAGCTGAAATGCAATAACAACATATGCATGAAACGTGTTGGCTCTGTTATATTAAGAAGTGTAAGTTCCAGTCATACAATACAACCATGACCAACCAATAGTTCCGACAACGGAACGTTACAGTCACTGCCGCCTACTCCTCCAAAGAGATATACCAGCTTTGCACAGTGGAGAAACCAAGGCTCGTTACAATATTGTGCAAACTCTCTCTAGGATACTCCTATCAGAATCTTGGCTCACCAAAAGCCTCTACAATGACTTATGAGGTTCTATTTATAGAAAAGGGTGGGTGACCTATTGAGCCCCAAAAACTACCTCTCTTCCAAGCATTTTTTTAAACCCTTTCTCTTCTATTTTCCCATGTCAGTGCATCCTAAGCTATCAAAAGTTGTTACATGTTGATTTCAGGAGTGTATTTGAGTGATTTTCAAATCATATCATTGTGTGTGCTATTTGATCTAGGTTTTGTTTATCAACTATGAAATGTAGCCACTTTCTGCAACTAACTGGCAATTCCGACACCATTTCCATTGTTTTATAGGTTACAGGTGTCAGTAGGAGGAATGAGACACATGGGCATCTCAGGAATTGTCCATATATGGATGAGGTCCTATTTACTTAGCCAAATTTGAAAGGAAAGGTCCCAGTCAAAGGGAGGTCAACAAAGAGTTTTATGCCAACTAGAACTATGTTCCTGCACGTAAAAGAAGCCCGAAGCCGTTCCTGAACTCATGGATCCATTTTTGCCACCTGCATGCCATCTACATAACGCAATCCAACATCCACCTCACATAGATTTACTACTCATGGCAACTGAGAGGCTGAATCCTCAGATTTTGACATGTTCACGTGTCTATTGTTGAAGGAATTCCTCTGAGATACAGTTATCCATTTTCTCTATAAATACAAGCATTTGCAACGCAAATTTGACATTCTTATTGTTGTTATAGTGTTATTTTGTTGTTCTGTAACCGAGAGACATATTATTCTGTTTCATAATACAAAACTATGTTTTTCACATGGTTGTTTGAGCGTGTTTTGAAGTAACAGCGTGCTAGTCCGAAGCTATGCAGAGGGCCCCTGTGTAGCTAAGGTCCTTCCTTTTGTTTTTTATAAGTTTTACATGTATATTTTCATGTATATTTTCTCTCATTTGGATTGTATGTTTCTCATGTTTTTCTTATGATCTTAATCATTCTAATCTTGTACATGTTTTTGCAGCTTGTCACATTTCTTACTAACACTGATAGGTGCACTTCATAATAGGTCTTTAAGTCTGGTTATGCTTGAGCTTCTTAGTGTAATTTTTTTGCATCAAGTGGTGTTATTGAGACTTACTCCCTATGCTGAACTTTAATTTTCAATTTCAGTTGTTTATGCTTTTACTTAGTGAGATTTGTCTACCATTCAAGATAGTTTAGATGTCAGTTCTTTCATGCTATATGATGATATTTCTGGAGCCTTTAGCTTAACCCCGTTTTAGAAGTTAATTGGCGAAATATTGTGATTATAGATGAAGTAATTGGTTTTGCTTTCATTAGTGTGCAATTAGATAATTTAGATGTCAGTTCTTTCATGTTATATGATGATATTTCTAGAGCCTTTAGCTTAACCCCGTTTTAGAAGTTAATTGGCGAAATATTGTGATTATAGATGAAGTAATTGGCTTTGCTTTCATTAGTGTGCAATTATATAATTTAGATGTCATTTCTTTCATGCCATATGATGATATTTCCGAAGCCTTTAGCTTAACCCCGTTTTAGAAGTTAATTGGCAAAATGTTGTGATTATGGATGAAATCATTGACTAATCATTAGTTTCTAGTTTCTTTACTTTTTGGTTTAAGTTGCAGCAGTTTATTAGATTTCAATTTTGCAATTCGGATGAACAATAGAGATAGTAATCTCATTTTCAGTACTTCATTTTTAGTTTGGTTTATATAGCTGCATATTCACACATTGTAGACAACATGTTTTAAGATCTCCTAAGTTCAAAGTTTGGAAATTATCACAAGAAGCAAGATGATAAGCCTTGTCTTCAACTCTACATCCACACTTGATCTTTAAGAAGTATTCTTCAACTTTTGCTTTAATAGCATATTAGGATTTCCATTGCATTAAACCACTTTAAAAGACCAATAGAACAAAAACCCCAAAACAAGATAAAACTGAAAAACAGTGAGGTAAGAACAGGGTTGTCTAACACATACAGTGCACTACACTTCATCAGTTTACGACTCCCAGATTGATAACTTATGTAGCAATTTAGGACACACTAAATTGACTAAAACTTTTGGCGCCCTTGTCGGGGACGTGTAACTAGGTAGCCTATCTCTTACATTCAAAAAAAAAAAAGAGGGAAAATTAATAATTTCTTGAGTATGCTCTCCTCTTGCGCCTAGTGTGATCTGGAGGATCAGAAAAAGAATTATTAGCCCAATTAAAATTATCAAAAAAAAAAAATGACATGCATAGAGAAAGAGATTATAGGGGAAGGTTTATAGCTAGGGGCAAAAGTTCGATTTTTACAACTCCAACTACTTCAAGGAATAGACAAGATACACCTCCATCCCAGACTCATACTCCCAGCCTTAGGATTCCTAGAATTCAAGGGGCAACAACTGAATTAGAATATTCTCCCATTCCATCTACTAAATCTGACCTAGGAGAAGAACCCTTCTTCACCTCCATAGGGGAGCCTATTGCAGTTGAAGAAGTAGAAATACCTAGAGAAGAAGATTAGGTAGAAACTCTCTCTCATCAGCCATTAATAGAAGAGCTAGAAGATTCTAAGGAAACTATCATGGCAGAAGAAGAGCAAGATGGAGAATTTTCACTATTTGGAGGAAGGGGTAGAGGCAGAGGTAGAGGAAACAATGGAGGAGGTAGAGGTAACAATGGAGGAGGTAGAGGAAATAGGGAAGAAGATAACTCATTTGGATTCCCTATAGTAGATGAAGAAACACATACAACAATGAAAAACATTTCACCATCCGTCCTCCCAAACTTTTATGGATTGCGAAGTCAGGATCCTGAAACATTTCTATTTGAGTTTGAAGTCTTATGCCAAACCTATGACTATCTAGAAGACTCTCAAAAACTCAAATTGTTCCCTTCAACATTGAAAGGGGCTACTCTGAAATGGTTTATGGGATTAGTCACTCAATCTATTAGGACTTGGAAGGATATGAGGCAGGCATTTTTTAATAGGTACTTGGATTATTGTATGCCTACTAATCATAAGGATGAGGTATTCAAAATGATGCAAAAAGAAGATGAGAACTTAGAGGATTTGCTTGAGAGGTTTCAATACAACTTAAAGAGAGCAAAAATGAACAATTTAGATGAGGAAACCTTGAAAGCCCTTTTATTGTAAGCCATTAGAGATGAATGGGATAGATATTTTAAACATGATGGGGAAGGGAGACATCTCTCAACTTCCATTAAGTGACATAGCAGAACTATGTGTCCATCTCTCAAGAGGAAAATCTAAAACTGGAAAAGGGCCTAGAGATCCTTCTCTTATTAGAGCTAACAAATCTGCAACTGGGATAGTAATTAGGGCAGAAATTGGCAATATGCTTGATGAGTTCAAAACTGACATTCTAGGGAGCCTTAGTGAACAGCTAGACACCCTCAAAATTCAAAACAAGCAGAAAACAGAAGCTGATGCCTTAGCCATCTTTTGCCCAAAATGTAGAAAGAAGCATGCTCTAAGAGAATGTCCCTTAGATGCAAAAGTTGTAAAAACATGTATGACTTGCTCAGAAAGTCATGGGACCAAGGATTGTCCTTCAATCCCAGGTCTTAAAGTTGTCTTTCAAGAGGAAGTAGTTCCAAATTCTGTAGAACCTCTTTGCTTTGTTTCAAGAAGACCTTGGCAAGGGCAACAAAATCAAGGATTTAACAATCCAATGAATTTTCAGCCCTCATCAAATTGGAATTCTTGGCAACAACCTTGGCCTCAACCTCAAAATCAGTATCAATCTCAATCATGGATACAAGGGGTACAAAATCCTTATGGGAGATTTGCTCAATATTATCAATATCCTCCATCTTATCAGAGCTATCCTCCCCCACAAAACCAACAACAAAGTCCACAACCACAACTTCCAAATCAAAGCCCTCACCTTTCATTACCATTTCCACAACAACAACCTCCTCAACAAAATCAAAATCCTCTACTCTTGCTTCCATTTCAACAGAAGCCAAATCAACTACCAAGCCAACCATTACCGAATCCCAACAACAAAAACCCTCAGAATGCTTACATGGTAGAAGGACAACCATTTCCTACCTACATGATTGTTCCTCTAGATCTTAATGATGTTCAACTTACATCTGGTAGGATTTTAGAAAAGGAAAAACCTTCTATAGATATTCAAGAGCAAGATGCTTCTGAGGAGGATTCTCTGAAAGTCAATAAAAGTTTTGAAGAAGCATCCCTTCAAAACCCAACCATTCAAAAAGAAAAACAAAAAGAGTCAATCCACACAACTCCTATAGTTGAGCAACCTGTATCTACATCCACACCTCCTTTTCCTGAGAGATTACAAATTGACAGGGGGTGGAAAAACAAATTTTATTGCCTGACAATGATTTCCTAGATGAATTAAAGAATGTTTGTATCAAGATTCCCTTGCTACAAGCCATTAGAGAAATTCCTATTCTAGCAAAAACAATAAAGGAGTTGAGTATCAAAAGACCAGGTAGGAAACCAAGAGACACAAAAAAGAATCCACCTGGTAGGAAAAATAGCAGATATCATGATGGGAAAGATCACCATGCAAAAATATGTGGATAAGGAAGTCCAATTGTCAAGACACACATAAATGGAATGGAAATTCCAAATACATTGATTGACTTAGGGGCTATTATAAACATTATGAGTAGACAGACTATGGAACAACTTAAACTTCCTAATCTTATTTTCACACCTACCTTACTGCAACTTGCAGATAGATTAGTAATCAAACCAGATGGTGTACTAGAAGATATTTCGGTCTCCTTGGATTTTTGGGAATATCTGGTGGATTTCATGATTTTGACTCCCAAGAATAATCTAGGAGGACACCCACTCATCTTAGGAAGACCTTGGCTAGCCACAGCTGATGCTTTTATTAGTTGTAGATCTAGTGACATGTACATTTCTGATGGTAGTTCAACAAAGAAATTTACTTTGTATCATCAAGAAAAAGCCATTACAGAAGTAGGAGACAATGAATGGGTTGATGATGAAGATGATATACAACCTATCTTTACTCTCTCTGAAGTTAGTGAGGATAGTCAAATCCTGAACACATTAGAAAATTTTGAAACATCTTCAGAATATGATCACACAATTTTAGTTAGATTCTGATATTGAATATTTGTCATCCAAACAAATGTCTCTCTAATCTATGGATGAGTTTGGCAGTTCTGCAATTGAAATTTTTCCAGGTAGAACATTGAATATCAACAAAAATTTGGGAAAGTTACAACAAGAAGAGCTAACCAAAATCTTACAAAAACATTCTGCTGCATTTGCATGGGAGTATACTGATATGAAAGGTATTGACCCTAAGACTTGCATCCATCATATCTATATTGAGGAAAACAGTAGACAAATCAGACAACCTCAGAGAAGGATGAATCCAAATCTTAGGGAGATTGTGAAAGAAGAGCTCCAGAAATTACTCAATGTAAACTTCATTTACCCAATCTCAGATAGCCAATGGGTTTCTCCCTTGGTGATAGTGCCCAAAAAGAATGGTAAATGGAGGGTGTGCATTGATTATAGGGAATTGAATAAAGCAACCTTGAAGGATCACTTTCCTTTGCCCTTTATGGATCAAGTATTAGATACATTAGCAGGCAAAAAGTACTTTTCATTTTTGGATGGTTTTAGTGGTTATAATCAAATTCAGGTAGCACCTGAAGACCAGGATAAAACCACATTTACTTGTCCATGGGGAACTTTTGCTTACCGAGTGCTTCCTTTTGGATTATGTAATGCACCTGCAACATTCCAAAGAGCAATACTAGGAATTTTTTCTAATCTAATCCATGATTGTGTAGAGATATATATGGATGATTTTACAGTCTATGGTAATACATTTGAAGAAGCCTTGGAAATTTTGGAAAAAGTCCTCAAAATATGTAAAGAAACAAACCTTTCATTAAGCCATGAAAAATGCTTTATGATGTTTACTGAAGGGATTGTTTTGGGACATCATATTTCAGGGGATGGGATTAAAGTAGACAAATCCATAGTTGAAGTCATCTCCAGGTTGCCTATTCCAAATTGTCAAAAAGATGTTAGAAGTTTTCTAGGATTTACTGGATATTATAGAAGATTTATAGAAAACTTTACCAAAATAGCATCTCCACTCTTCAAACTGCTTATAAAAGACTGTGAATTCTAGTGGAATCCTGATTGCCAATCAGCATTTGAAGCCTTGAAAACAAGAATATCTGAGGCACCTATCTTAAGAAGACCGAATTGGAAACTTCCTTTCCATATTTCTACCGACGCTTCAGATACAGCTCTAGGAGTTGTACTGGGACAAAAAGACTTGATTCCTTATGCCATGTACTATACAAGTAAAAATTTGACTCCCAATGAGTTAATTATATTGTGACTGAAAAAGAGTTCTTAGTTGTTGTTCGTGCAATTAATAAGTTTAGACATTATATAACAGGCTATGAAACTTTTATTCATACTAATGATTCTGCAATTAGATATTTGATGAACAAAACTATTATTAATGGCAGAGTTACAAGATGGCTCTTACTTTTACAGGAATTCAATATTATTGTGCTAGATAGACCTGGGAAACAAAACACAGTTGTTGATTTCTTGTCTAGGATTCAGAATATCAAAGAAGACCCTCCTATAGAGGATAAGTTTCCTGATGAATACTTATTTGCAGTAACTACTAAAACTCCTTGGTTTGCAGATATGGCTTACTATTTGGTTACAAGGAAGCTACCTCCACATTTATTTCCTAGAGAAAGAAGAAAGATTATTCAGGATAGTTCAAGGTATTCATGGATTTCTAACGAATTGTATAAAAAAGGGCCAAACTTTGTGATCAGAAGATGTGCCAGGGAAGATGAAATGCCTGATATTCTCAAAGCATGTCATGATGAACCATGCGGTGGACACTTTGCTGACAAGAGGACAGCTTATAAAATCCTTTCTTTTGGATATTTTTGGTCGTCCCTCTTCAAGGATGCAAAACAATATGTCAAAAGGTGTGACAACTGCCAAAGGGTAGGGAAACCTACCCCCTCAAATGAGATGCCATTACAACCTCAAGTACTCATCGAACCCTTTGAAAAATGGGCTTTAGACTTTATTGGACCTATTAATCCTCCATCCAAGAAGAAAAGTATAAATTGGTATGTACTGATTATGTCACTAAATGGGTAGAAGCCAAAGCATTATTTTCTACTAATGAAAATACAGTGGTTAATTTTCTTTATGAGGATATTTTTACTCACTTTGGTGTTCCAAGGGAAATTGTGACAGATCGGGGAACTCAATTCACATCCAAAACAATGGAGAAGCTTATGGAAGAGTACAAGGTCAAGCATACGAAATCCACTCCTTATCATCTGCAAGCAAATGGTCAAGTGGAATCCACAAATAAAGTAATTGAAGGAATCATTACCAAGACTATGCATCTACATAGAAGAGATTGGGCAGAAAGGCTTCCTGAAGCCTTATGGGCCTACAGAACTACATGGAGGAACACAACGGGACACACTCCTTATGAACTTGTTTATGGGAAGGAAGTTCTGCTCCCCATTGAGTTCCAAATTAAAACCTTCAGGATGGCAGTTCAGTTGGGAATGGATCTATCAGAAGCTCAAAAGCATAGACTGGAGTAGTTGAATGAACTAGATGAGATCAGACAAGAAGCAGTTCAAAGAATTGATCTAGTTCAGCAGCAGAGAGCTAAGTGGCATGACAAATACAACAAGGACAAAAGGTTTCAAGAAGGATATTGGGCATTGCTATTTGATTCAAAGTTCAAAGATTTTCAAGGTAAATTTCAGACTCATTGGCTTGGGCCATATGAGATTGAAAAAGTTTTTAGCAATGGAGCAGTAAGAATCAGAACAATTGATGAGCACCAAACTCCTCTCCTTGTGAATGGTCATAGATTGAAGATCTATCAGAAGCCAATCTCAAAGGAGGAGTTTATCAAAATCTTTCAAGATAACTCTGCAATGAGGATGGTGAAGAAGAATCATTCTTCTCCACCAGCCTAGTCTTTGTTTTTTTCATCATCATCATCTAAAATAAATAAATAAATAAATAATATGTATAAGCTTGAAAACCAATCACTGATTGGCATTCTTATATAGAAAATACAGGGCGAAAATCAAAATATTTTGACGTCCTATATTTTCCAAAAAAATCTCCCATTTCACTCATAGTTTGTTTCATTCCATTTCATTTCACTTCTCTCCATCTCGCCACCACATACCATTAATAAAATTTCTTTCAGTTTTCTTCATATTCAATTTTTCATGTATCATCCATACAGTGATTTTTCATTTCCATTCATTCGCCAAGTCATATGTTTTTTACAATGTCATTTCCCGCAGCTGTTTTTCAATTCCGCGGCTGAATTCTGATTCTGTAGCTAATCCTGTTACTCTGCAGTGACAGTCAAAGTGATTAGCCAAAAAAAAATAATAAAAGCAAGATGCAGGTATGGAAGGAGAAGATCTTTGAAGACATCAACACCTGAAAAGCACCTACAAAGGTAGGCAATTAAAATTTAGCAAAAAGAAAAAGAGGTATGATTCCAAGGTATGGACAAAACCATTTCAAATAGCATTTCAAAAGCATAATTCATATAGTTTGTAAAATCACAGCTCCTTAACGTGTAATTATTTAACTTGATGGTTGCCTTAACTCCACCATATCCTTCGCATTAATCCTAACGGTATCATAATCTATTCTCGATTTTAACTCATACTTAGTCGTACACCCTCATTACATTTGTTAAAACGACTAATCATGCAGATGTGAGCTGATTGAATATGGCTCTCTTCCACCGACGTTCCGCTCTGCAACCTTTTTATGAACTCAAAATCATAAACTCCATTCAGCCTCACAAATTTTCATGAGTGACACTCTGCCTCCACGCTTACACACAAGGTTTTTACAGTCTTCATGTCATTTTTTGTTTACATAGATTTCTACTCTGTAAACCCTCTTTCATTTCATGCTCAGTACTCTCCCCATTTCATAACCATCGATTTTCTCCACAACCCTCTTCTAATTTTCGCTCACATAACCATTATGCTTTCGTAAAACTGTCATTTACAAAGGTGTATTCACAGTGAGAAGGAAGAATGGGTCTTATAGTGAGAACAGAGCCCGAAGGAGTTAAATTCATGGAAGAATACCCGCAGCTTAAGAGCACATTGAAAAAGGTAGGATGGTTGCAGTTCATTAAGAAGTTCAAGGGTCATCACAAGGAGGTTACAAAAACGTTTGCAAGATCTTTCAATGGTGCAGAAGTTGAAATTAGAGACATAAAATTTCCAATGACAGAATCATCAATTGCAGCAGCCACAGAGCTTCCACAAGAAGGAGAGAGATGGTTTAAGAACAAGGACTTCGATGAAAAGGTTTGGAGGGTCATCTTCGTAATCCAGGTATGGACATATCAATCTTTAAAAGAGGAATTCCTATCTCAGCCTTAAAAGATAAGTGGAGTAGTCTGTTGTTGATCATTCAAAAATTCATTACATGCGAACGCAAGTATGGCTCCATGTATATGTATCATATCAGATTATTAATGAATTTCTTGGAGAATGAAACTATCAACCTCCCTTACTTCTTGTTGAATAGTTTGAGAAAAATGTCTACTACTATGCAAAAGAATATAGATGGTGTGGAACCTCATCTCTACCATCATGGCCTTATCAAAGATCTTGGTTGAAAATCATTTGAAAGAGAGGGAAGATACATGGGAAAAATTCCTAGTTAGGTACTTCTTCCAAGACCCTCCTGAAGTGCCTGAGGAGAGTTCAGCAAAGAGAAGTAGGAGGAAAAGAACAACTTTTATCCAAGATACTCCTACTAGTGTGACCAAGGAAAACAATGAAGAAGAATTGCCTTCTGAAACATTGACTAAAAATAGAAAACAAGCAAAACAAAAAGGAAAGAGGAAAATTAAAGACATTTACCAGACTCCTGAGCCTTCTTCAGGGGAAGAGCAAGTGCTTTCTGAAAGATTGATTCATCTTAAAGAACAATCAACTAAAGCAAAACAAAAAGGAAAGGAGAAACAAATCATAGAAAAGGGAGACATAAGCCCACAAGGTCTAAGAAGAAGCTCTAGATTAAAGGGAAAGATGAAGAAAACGCAAATCAAAGGAACTCAATTCATAGACCTGGGAAGTGAAACTCCAAATCAGCCACTAGAAAACACTCCACCTGATCAAAGTCCACAGTATTCTCCTTCTCCTCAGTTAGACTTTGAAACTAGTCCATGAAAAACAACTCCAAAAATTGATCAATCCCAGCAGCAGATATATGATTTCATTAAATCATTGGAATAGTAGAAAACTACAACAAAACAAGGAACTTCATCCAATTAGCCAGGTACAACTCAGGAAACTTTGGTTCACTCATTGAAGTAAGAAATTTATGAGCTTGAAGTACAAATGTCTTATGATGAAGCCTAGAATGATAGTGACAACAAGAAAGAAGAAGAAGAGGTTGGATGTCTTAGCAGAAGTTTCAGAGCAGATGCATTGAAGGGAGGATTGTTACAATTTTGGTTGGCAACATCTTCACAGTGGGGGTATGTTGAGCCCCAAAAACTACCTCTCTTCCAAGAATTTTCTTAAACCCTTTCTCTTCTATTTTCCCATGTCAGTGCATCCTAAGCTATCAAAAGTTGTTACATGTTGATTTCAGGGGTGCATTTGAGTGATTTTCAAATTATATCATTGTGTGTGCTATTTGATCTAGGTTTTGTTTATCAGCTACGGAATGTAGCCACTTTCCGTAGCTAACTGGAAATTCCGCAGCCATTTCCATTGTTTTATAGGTTACAGGTGTCAGTAGGAGGAATGAGACACATGGGCAGCTCAAGAATTGTCCATACATGGATGAGGTCCTATTTACTTCGCCATATTCGGAAGGAAAGGTCCCGATCAAAGGGAGGTCAACCGAGAGTTCTATGCCAACTAGAACTCTGTTCTTGCACGTAAAAGAAGCCCGAAGCCATTCCTAAACTCGTGGATCCGTTTTTGCCACCTGCATGCCATCTACATAACGCAATCCAACATCCACCTCACTTAGATTTACTGCTCATGGCAACTAAGAGGCTGAATCCTCGGATTTTGACCTGTTCACGTGTCTATCCTTGAAGGAATTCCTCCGAGATTAAGTTATCCATTTTCTCTATAAATACAAGCATTTGCAACGGAAATAGGACATTCTTAATATTGTTGTTATAGTGTTATTTTGTTGTTCTGTAACCGAGAGACATATTATTTTGTTTCATAATATAAAACTCTATTTTTCACATGGTTGTTTGAGCGTGTTTTGAAGTAACATCGTACTAGTCCGAAGCTGTGCAGAGGGCCCCTGTGTAGCTGAGGTCCTTCCTTTTGTTTTTGTATAAGTTTTTCATGTATATTTTCTCTCATTTGGATTGTATATTTCTCATGTTTTTCTTATGATCTTAATCATTCTAACCTTGTACATGTTTTTGCAGCTTGTCACATTTCTTACTAACACTAATAGGTGCACTTCAGAATAGGTCTTTAAGTCTAGTTATGCTCGAGCTTCTTAGTATAACTTTTTTGCATCAAGTGGTGTTATTGAGACTTACTCCCTCTGCTGAACTTTAGTTTTCAATTTCATTTGTTTATGCTTTTACTTAGTGAGATTTGTTTACCATTCAAGATAGTTTAGATATCAGTTCTTTGATGTTATATGATGATATTTTCGGAGCCTTTAGCTTAACCCCGTTTTAGAAGTTCATTGGCGAAATATTGTGATTATAGATGAAGCAATTGGCTTTGCTTTCATTAGTGTGCAATTAGATAATTTAGATGTCAGTTCTTTCATGCTATATGATGATATTTCCGGAGCCTTTAACTTAACCCCGTTTTAGAAGTTAATTGGTGAAATATTGTGATTATAGATGAAGTAATTGGCTTTACTTTCATTAGTGTGCAATTAGATAATTTAGATGTCATTTATTTCATGCCATGTGATGATATTTCTGGAGCCTTTAGCTTAACCCCCTGTTACGCAGTAATTTGTCACCGTTGGTCACCGTCCTTGTTTCCCCCCACTGTCGCACACTGGAGGACACATTTACGGACCTGTGACCAGTGACACAACTTGAAAACACTTGCATTGGAGTCTCCTAAGTATGAACTTCAATATCCCTGAAGACACCTTTTGAAGATTAGCCCTTAAAAAATGCCTTTTTTCATTAGCGCGGGTCCACAGTGTCTAACCCGCGCCAATGGCTCAGTTCCTCCAAAGAGGGCGCGCCCATGGACACGCTGTCACAGAACAAAGCCCGCGCCACCCAAAATTGGTCATGATTTTTGGCCAACGCGCACTGAAGTGTTTTTTCCTCCATTACTCATGCAGTTCTCTGGGGAAAAATCCCATGGAAGTGATCGAGTGTCGTCTTTTTCATCCATGACAACTCAGTCCAAAGGCTATTCTGGGACAATGCCAAATCTTCAGCAAGTGTCCGGATACAATGAATATGTCCTCTCCCTCCATCTATAAATAACTGTCACCCTGCATTGAACCAGCTAGTTTTGAGTTTTTACAAGAGCTAAGGTGAGCTGAGATTATGCTAGATTGATAGTAAGAGCTAAGAGAGAAGTTATGATGCTGGAATGTTGAGAGAGGAAGTGACTTTGCAAGGCATGTTTAGCTGCTGACCCAGTTGGAGGAGATTT